>CANSZD010002589.1:0-117500 GCA_947648045.1 Beta corolliflora | reverse complement strand
GCCTAGTGTGCTAGACCGAGCTGACGGGCCGGCGTGAGAATTTTTTTAATTTTTTTTCAAAATTATTGAAATTATTCATTATTGTTACATAAAAACCTTTTATAATTAATTAAAATATATATAATTATTAATATTAATGAATAATTTCATTATTTTTGAATTTGATTTAATTATAAAATATGCAATTTGATTAAAATATACAAAATTTGGTTGAATAATTACTTAGGCTGGGCTAGTCCGGTTCATGGGCCGGGCTGGACCGGTTTCGTGGGCCGGACTGGATTGGTTTCTTGGACCGGACTGGGCAGTTTTAATAGTGGGCTATCGTGGTATGGGCTCAAAAAATTCGGCCCACGATCCACCCACCGATTTCACGGTTTGAGGCGGGCTGGACCGGGCTTTTCGCGGGCTCGACCCACACGGCCCATGAGGTGGGCTGGATTGGCCCGCACTGTTGACCATCTCTAATATATGTGTGTGTGTGCGTGTGTGTATATTAAGACTTCTGTTTAGTCCGCTTGTCCAACAAGTAAGCTGTAGATGGTGCTTTCTTGTCGAGCAAGTAAACTAGTATCCCTTAGATGTTCTTCTTTGGAGACTTGTGCAACAATGTCCGAATCAACCAAGTCCAAGCCCGAGCTTCGTTCCCGAACCCGCAAAAAGGGACCCACCCCGGAGGTTTGGGTGGTGGTTCCCCTCCGAAGCTTAAGTCGTATCGTGAGTGGTAAGAGAAATGTAGAGATAGAGAGAGAAAGTGAGAGAATAGTTTTTCGTAGTAACTTTACACCGTTTGCCTTGAATTGTGTGTCTCCCGATTTTAGGGGTATTTATAGTGATAGCAAGTTGACAACCTATCCTTAATACCCGCCCTAGAATAGTGGCTTCGATTGGGTGAGAAATCAAAACATGACACGTGGCGATCATGACTAGTGGATATCTATTAACCAATCTCCTTCACCACCTTACATTGTTGGGCTCGACCGCCGGACCGTAATCTAGACCTTTTAACTCTCCCCGAGGGTAGCCCAAAGATGCAAGGCATTTCTTCTCTTTAACTCAGTGACACGTGTACGGCTCGATAAGCCCAAGTGCCCCAAAAAGAGCCGTAGATGTTAGACTACAACATTTGCCCCTAAAAGGGCTTTTACCGTAGGTCCATCTCGACGGTTAAGGCCCTTTTACCCTCAAGGTAGTTCAAATCCGTAAAGTGGTGCGCCTTCTTCCCGGGTTCTACCTGGCCATATTCGACCGTTGTATGATTTTTTTCTGGTCATTCGTGACCGGTTCTACAAGTTTCTTATTCCTCTATAAATACCCTTGGAGCCAAGACATTGAATCATTTAGCACTTCGAACGAATTTTTCTAGAGAGAGAAACTCGAGAATTTTCTAGAGAGAGAGAGAGATAGATCGTCCAAACTTCAAAGATCTTTCACCGAATCGCCGACGTTCTTAAGGAGTATCGCTTTCTTTGAACTCTTCACTCTTTATTCTTTATTTTTTCTTAGAAAATCAATAAATGGAATCATCTTCGTCAAATAATCTCAGCCAACCAAGAGCTTGTCTTCGACCCTAGAACCGATACTTCTTCTTCGGCACATTCTAGAGTCGGGCCTCTTCCCGCCGAGTATTTATATTTTCATAGTTTTGGCCGAGAAAGTCGACGACCCGCCTTTACCTCGTGCAGGGTAATCCGCGCGCGTCAAGCAAACGGCCCGTCTAAGACGAAAAGCAATAATCCCGCAAATAGCTCTGACATGGAGGAATCCACCGGACGGGTGCCCGAGGAGGCAAGAGAGGTCCAAAGTGCTCGCCTTTGGACAGCACCCTTTTGACCATGAGGCGTAAGACTCCGAAATAAATCCCGAAACCAAGCACTTCCGTAGGGGCGCCGAAATGGTAGAGATCGACAAGGCAATAACGGTAGCAACTCAAGCCGCCGAAGAATCGACGAGGTCTCTACTACTTCGTCTGGAGATTAGAAGACGTTTAGGTCCCCTTTCCGATCCGGGTTTCATTTTGGTCAACCGTAAGTGGTTAGGAGAAACTTGGACCGCACTCTAATTACTTATCGTCTTTCATGCCCATGCCGGCTTTTCCTTTGTCATTCCTAACAAGGACGCGACGATCTTGAGCGCCTCCTAAGAACCATTTCGCCGTCTATAAACTAGCCTTAGACGCCGGACCGAGGTTTCCCTTCATGATTTCATAGAACAAGTGCTACAAAGACTACCACATCGGCCATAATCGCCGGCTCCCAACGCTGGCACAACGCCCCGACGTTTATCGCCGTCTCGCGAGCTACGTGGCCTAGCCCTTTCTCTTCGTGCCTTTACCCACATCCACTATGCGGCCAAGGTACCCTGGGCCGTGGACTGAATATGGCTCAGCATTCGCAACCGTCCCCGGCTTCCCCGACGGCTTGGGGGAAGCCTTCGAAAATGCATGAATGGAAAGCCGACTTCATCTTTTTTAACAAGCGGCCAATGATTCGGCTATCGAGAGCTATAGATTCCATAACCTGGCCCGTCACGAATACGGGACGGAAGCCCCTGGGCCGGAATTGGAGGACAATTTCGATGAAGAAGTCAGGAGTACTTTAGGACAAAAGAGTACCTGTGCCCTACGACGTTCTATTAAAGGGCCATCCAACCGGATACCTTTTTAAGGAAATGTTTTACCAAGACGACTTCTTGGTTGTCGCCGCTGAGGTTGGCCGATGATAAAGGTACATTTAAAATCATCCAACTAAAATTCTTCGTCTATAGTCCATTTGACGAACACATTTTTGTTTTTTGCAGACTCGCCGTACAACGCCTCGAAGCATCTTGGACGGGGAGATCAAAGATGTCCCAATTTACCGCCAACCTTTGGAAGGAGTTTGCAAAGAGCAAAGGCCGAGAAGAGGGCGTAAAACATTGGTAAGAAAATATTTTTTTTTTTTTTTTTTTTTTTTTTTTTTTTTTTTTGCCGAGGATCATATGAGATCGTCCGAAATTGGCATCCAATTTTTGGACGAGGGTCACCCAAAGAAGGAGAGCGTCCGTACTTGGACTGGCCACCTTCTCGGGCGCCATACTCGTCCGAAATTGGCATCCAATCTCTGACGAGGGTCACCCAAAGAAGGAGAGCGTCCCGACTTGGACGGCCACCTTCGGCGCCATACTCGTCCGAAATTGGCATCCAATCCTGACGAGGGTCACCCAAAGAAGGAGAGCGTCCGCACTTGGACGGCCACCTTCTGCGCCATACTCGTCCCGAAATTGGCATCCAATTTCTGACGAGAGTCGCCCAAAGAAGGAGAGCGTCCAGACTTGGACGGCCTCCTTCTTGCGCCATACTCGTCCGAAATTGGCATTCAATTTTCTGGACGAGGGTCGCCCAAAGAAGGAGAGCGTCCGGACTTGGGACGGTCACCTTCTTGCGCCATACTCGTCCGAAAATGGGCATCCAAATTTCTGGACGAGGGTCGCCTTAAAAAGGAGAGCGGCCCATACTTGGACGGCCACCTTCTTGGCATCATCCTCGTCCGAAGTTGGCATCCAAATTTTTGGACGAGGGTCGCCCAAAGAGAGAGGACCACCAAAAGTATGAGAACATCCAGACTCTGACGGCACCTTCTTGGTGCCCTACTCGTCCGGAGTTGCACAATTTTTTTGGACGAGGGCCACCAAAAGTATGTGAACGTCCAGACTCCGACGGGCACCTTCTCGTGCCCTACTCGCCCGGAGTTGCACAATTTTTTGGACGAGGGCCACCAAAAGTATGCGAACGTCCGTACTTGACGGGCACCTTCGGCGCCCTTCTCGCCTCGCATATTTGCAAATCATCAAATTTTATTTCGTCTTTCGCTTACGAAGTCTTTGTAATAACAGCTTATAACTTTTGTTCGTAGGACGATCAATTTGATGACTTGTTTACTTTTTTCGTAAAAATGCTCCTACAAACAAACTTCCACCCGGGAAGTCGCCCTCGTCCAAAAAGAGGCCAACTACGGCCGCCACCCACCTTCAAATAAGAAGCCTAAGAGCTTCACAAGGAAGAAGGCAGATAAGACGACTCCTCTCGCGAGGTTGGGAGAGAAGTATGCCTCCCCCATCGCCCAAGGTTCCTAAAAGGGGCTTTCGGCCGCCCCGGCCGAGGAGGGAGAGGGTGCTCATGCGGCCGTTCCGCCAACGTGTTGCCGCCGACTCTACCGAGGTCGAACCGAGTCCGCCTTGGCTATAGTTGCACTGTAACCGGAGTCGCGGCCGAGAACTATCCAGGTTCAAGGCTCTGGAGCTAAGCCGGGTGCCACAAATGCCCTTAGCCGTTAGGACGGCATCTATTTCGTCCCAAGTGAGTCGTATTACCCCAATATAGTTAGGGACGGTGCGGGGCCGTGGACGGTCCATGAGTCCGTCCGATAGACAATCCATCGTCATTCCTATCAAGATTACCGACTCTCCCCTCTTTCGTATAAGGGCAAAGGCCCCGCTATTCCCCCGCTCCTCCTCTCGCCGATTCGGGACGAGGAGTCTTCCCCGCTCGCCAAAATGTCGAAGCTGGAGAAGGAGCGACTTAAGCAGGAGCTCTTCAAGTGCTACCCTGAATCCTACATAAAGGGATTAAGGGGGGCGTCTGCTGGGCATGTGGGCTACATGTCTCAGCTTGCTGCCGAGGTATTGCTTTTAGCCTGCTTTATTTTATACTTCATACAAATTTTGATTCTTTTACTCGTCTAATAACTTCGATTTGTTTTCATTGTTCCAAATTTTTCCGGCTCGCAAAGATGCTAATCAAGAATGGGCGAGGGAGCTCGTAAAGGAGAACAAGCACCTCGTCCATCTTGCTACAACGGCCGGCGACAAGGCTATTCATGACATTGAGATGGCGAATACTCTCCATCGTCGCCACTCGATGCATTGGAGAAAAGGTCGGCAGATCTTGAGTCCAAGAACAAGAAATATCTTGTTACCATCAATGATCAATACAAGGAGAGAGACCATCTGAAGATGATCATCAACACTCTCTCTACTGATCTTAAGGGCGAGAGAGACGCCGCCCTTCTTGTCGCCGCCACCGAGAAGCGGAGAATATTCTTCTAAGGGCGAGAAACGCTCGTCCGGAAAAAGACGGCTTCCCAAACCTTCGACGATGCCAAAAAGGGGCTTCAACATGTTGTAGAAACGCCCAAAGTTCGGGCCGCCAAGGCCTTCGAAATGCCGGGCCGAAGCCGAGGAGGTCCCGAGCTTTGTCCGTCGCCCGGAATACCAACAGAGTGTCCATAGGGCCATGGTCTCAGGCCGAGGATCCTCCTGAGTTTATAGAGTCAGCGACGAGGCTTCACCCGAAGATGAGGAGCCCGAGGACAACCAAGAAACTCATGCCAAGACGAAGCCTAGTTTTAGGTTTATTTTTCTAGTTTCTTTAGTTATCCGCCGTCGGAGCCTTCAAGAATCATATTTTGTAAATTTACTCATGATATATATGAAAGACTTTCGCCACTTGCTTGCCTCTTATTTTCATCAATTCCCATTCGACTATCACATTAACTTCGAATTGTTTCCAAGTACAAAAGTCGACTCGCCTTGAACATCGTAGACGATCCGCATAATATGATCGAAACACTTGTTTTGGACGACCTTGTTAGTTTCTTTTGAGCTCGTCTTTTTAGGCTTCTACCATTCCCCCCCTTTCGGGGCTTAGTTCAACCGTACACGGTGGGCGAGCCAAAGGCCAAGAAGGAAAGCGACAATCATTGGCCGAGCCCCGCCGAAACTATTGGACGAGCTTGTTATATATGCCGAACGCATGTTTTAGCCTGGCTCCTCGAGGGAGCAACACTCGTCATTAAGTAGCGATCCCTTACTAGGGTCTAGACTACTTAGCCGGCCGTGCTTGGAAGATAAGTATCCTTTACTAAGGACTTATTTCAGCGCCTTTCTCTCGAGACTTTGACGTTACTCTTACTAGAGGTTTTGTCAGCTTGACGGCCTTGTATGTGCAATACTTTGGCCTGGCCTCTTCGATGGAGTGATGTTCGGCCTAAAAATGAGTAATTGTGACGCTTTTCTTTTTTATCCAAGTTACTTTCACTTTTAGACGAGTAACCGATTTAATGCCCCAGTGAATTAACTTGGTGACAATAAACAAGGAAATAAGAAAGTAGAAATTGTATTATATGGATTTTGCTTGACTGAATGCCAAGATGCATGTATACAATTCTTTTTTCTAACACGTGCCGCGGCACTTTGGATTAACTACAAACTACTTCATAGACATTCGACGGTGGATTGAATTAGACGTGATACTTTTTCAAATTATCGAATTCCAAGTACGGCGCATCGGTCGTCCATCCATATCTTCAAGACGAAAAGTACCACCAGCAGCCTCTTGGATAATCATGTAAGGTCCTTCCCAATTAGGTGTTAGCTTCCCTAACTCTTTTGCTCGTCCAACCGCTTCCATCTTTCTAAGGACAAGATCCCCTACTTCGAGCGGCCGCCTAACAACTCTTTGTTAAACTCCCGAGCCATACGCAGCTTGTACACCGCATTCTTAGCAAGGCATTGCCCCCGACTTCCGGCACTGGTCTAAAGCCGTGCGCAATGCAACCCAGCTTGGCATCTTCCGAGTACAAAGATAACTCGCAGGGTGGGTTCTTCAATCTCTACGGGCAAGATCAGCTTCGTGCCGTAGACTAACACGAAGGGCGTCTCCCCAAGAGAGTTCTTCGCTGTTCTCGATGGACCATAACACCAACCGCAGCCTCTTCAACCCATTGTCCCTCGGCGTTCTAGCTTCTTTTTGATTCCATTTGATAGAATCTTGTCAAGGACTCTACCCGCCCATTTGCTTGGGGTGAGCAACGGCGGCGAAGCGTGCTTTTATTTCTCTTTTTCGCCAACCACTCCTTCGCGCTTAGGTGTTTCAAATTTGGGGGCCATTATCGAAAACGATGGACTCGTGGTATGCCAAAACGGGTTATAATGCTTTTCCGCATGAAGCCCTCGACGCCGTTCGTTGTTATTCCTCGCACGGCCTCCGCCTATCCATTTAGTGAAGTAATCAACGGCCACTATCACAAACTTCTTTTGTCCCGCGGCCACCGGGAAAGGTCCTAGGATATCCATGCCCCATTTGGCAAAGGGTAAAGGGAACAAGATGGGGGTTAAGTAGTTGGACGGCTTCGATGCACATTTCCATGCTTCCGCAACCGTCACACTTCTTCGCATAGACAAGAGCGTCTTCCTTTAAGGTCAGCGCAGTACCCCCGGCCTGTAGAGCCTTCTCCCCTAAAGCTCTTCCCCCAATACGAGAAGCACAAGCTCCTTCACGGAGTTCTTTCAGACCTCCGCACCATCTTCTCTCGTGACGCACTTGAGCAGAGGCCGATTGAATGATTTCTTGTAAAGTGTCTCGCCCCATAGCTCAAACCACTTGTCCCTAGCCTTCACATACTGGGCCTCTACGGATCTCAAGGCACCGTCCCGTCTTCTTGTATTCTATGACGGGCTCCATCCAGCATAGCCCCGCGACCGAGAAACATAATCCGCTTCGATCTATGCTCTTTTTGGGTTTGACTTCCCAAAATATCGTTCTTGGCACATCACCTTCAACCGAGCCGGCTAACTTCGAGAGTGCATCTCGCTGATGATTTTCTCGACCTTGGTACTGGGTCGAGGACAAATCGCTTTTAATGGCTCTATCTCATCTTTGATGAGTTGCATGTATTTGCTCATTGATGCTTCTTTGCATTCAAAATCTCCATTAACCCGGGCCGACCACTAAGAGGGAGTCCGATTTGCCCTCGATCTCAACAGCCCGCCGCTTGCACATTTTGATTCCCGCCAAGAGTGCCTCATATTCAGCCTTCGTTATTGGATGCTCGAATCGGAACCTTAATGCATATTCAAACTTGTCCCTTCTGGAGATTGGCAAATGATTCCCCGCTCCACATCCATTGATTGTGGACGAGCCATCAACCATGAGCGCCCAATGCCTTCTTCCTCTTGGCTGGATCGATATCGGCCTATGGCCGGCCGAGTAAGTTCGACTATAAAATCTCGCCAAGGCTTGCCCTTTAATGGTCCGTCCTCGGTTCAAAGGATATATCAAACATGTTAAGCTCCACCGCCCATTTTAACATTCGTCCAAAGAGCCTTCCATCTTCGCAGAACTTGCTTCAAAGGCCGATCAAGCTAGACGATTATACCGTGCGCCAAGAAATAGGGCCTTAGCTTTTGCCGCCATGACGAGTGCCAATCCAAACTTCTCAACGGAGTGTACCTATTTTCCGCGTTTTGAGTACGTGACTCACGAAGTATATTGGGACTTGGACGGATTCTTCTCTTTCAAACAGAACAAAGACTCACAAACTGAAGCGGACACCGCCAAATATACAAACAAATTTTCTCCTCACCGGCCGACTAACCTAGGCAAACGCCAAGGTGGTCCTCGACTCCGCCAGAAGTGCTTGCTCCGCCTCATTTGTCCATTCAAACTTCGCTTTCTTCTTAATTGTGGCGAAGAAGTGATGGCACTTGTCGCCCGACTTAGACAAGAAACGTCCAAGGGCGCCTAAGCAACCCGTCGCCCTCGAACTTCCTTCACCTTCGACTGAGACTTCATGTCTAAAATAGCTTGTATCTTTCTCAGATTTGCTTCAATTCCCTTTCGATCCACCAAAAGCCTAAAAACTTCCCCGACAAAACTCCAAACACACATTTGTCAGGGTTCAACTTTAACTTGTATTTCCCGAGAGTTTCAAAGGTTTCTCTCAAATCACCAACATGATTTTCTTCGACGGCTTGACTATCATATCGTCAATGTATGCCTCCATATTTCTTCCCAATCGTGGCCGAAAAAACAAGATTGATCAATCTTTAAAAAGTGGCCGGGGCATTGCAGCCGAATGGCATTCTCAACCAGCCATACAAATCCTTTTTCGTAATGAAGGACGCCTCTTGTCCCGATCCTCGAGCCACATTGGGATTCGATGAAAGCGTAATAAGCGTCCATGAAGCTCAAGAAAGCATGACCAAACAGTAGAGTCCACCGGACGATCCAACTTAGGCAAGGGGAAACCGCCCTTAGGACAAGCCTTGCTGAGATCAGTAGTCCACACACATCCTCCAAAGCCATTGGCTTGGCACCATGACCACATTTGCTATCCAAACCGGGTAATAGGTTTCTTTGATGAACTTGATTCCAACAACTTCGAACTTCTGGTCAACCGCCCGATTTCTAGCCTGGCCCCAAATGCCTCTTCTTCCGACGAACGCATTTTGTTTTTGGATCAACATTTAACCGATGGACGGCTACTCGGATCAATTCCGGCATTTCTTCAACACAATAGGCAAACACGCCCCGAAATTCTTTCAAGAGGGCCGATTAAGAGGCTTTTTAAGCCCAAAGAGAGTGAAGAACCAATTTTCAAGGTTCGCTCCGGACGAGCCTCATCCAGCACAGACGTCTTCCCGGGGCCTCTACCGGGTCTCGACGCCTATTGCTAGTCCCACGATGGCCATCACTTCTTCGACAAGGGAGGCTCTTCCTCGATGATTTCATATTTTCTCTTTTTGCCGGAAGATGCTCGTACGCCTTCCTCGAGGGAGCGAGAGGGCGTCTCGAGGGCTCTCAATGGCCGTCTTTAATGAGGCCAAGTGGTCCTCGACTATTCCTGACGTTTTCCTCTCGCTAACCACCTTCGTCTTATCCTTCTCTATTTCGTACGTTTTCCTTTCACCAAAGAACTCCGCGTCTCGATCTTCATTGCACATCTTCCATGATGACGGCTGAGGGTAGTCGATAACACTCCCTAGCCACTCGCCGGTCCCCATATAATGAGCCAATCTTGCCATCATCACACTCATACTTCATCAACATCGAAGGGTAACTATAACGGCTTGACGTGATTCGGAAGTTGGTCGCCCGAGAATGACATTAGAGGTCGTCAAATCTCTGACTACCAAGAACTTGATAAACAAAGTTCTAGCGCATCCTTTCTCCCACTCGAACAGTAAAGTAACAGCTCCCATTGGGTGGATGACTCCTCCCCCAAACCCTATGATGGGATGGTGAACGGAACCAAGTTCTTCTCATCAAATTTTAACTGACAAGCAAAGATCGATGATGTCCGTCGAGCTTCCAAAGGTCGATCGAATTCTTCTTACTCTCAAGTTTGCTATTTTCATCTCTACAACCAATGGATCGCCACGGGGAGTCCTCAACCCGCCCGATCTCGCTCACTAACTACCACCCTCGGGAAGGGCTCACCTTTGTTTGATCGCCTAACAAAACTCGCCAAGCTCCCTAAGGTAGTTTTTTGTGGGCCTCTATTGGTTGGGTCCTCCAAAAAAGAAACCTCTCCGTAAATTACGAGAACAACATCCTCGTCTCGTGCTCTCACTTTCCTTCTTCTTAGTCTCGCCAATTGTCTTTTCTTTGAAACTTCCTTCCCCTCGAGGCATATAGGAGTTCATCTTTCCCTTTCGAGCTAGCTCCTCCAAAGCCTTCGAGGTGCTTACATTCATTAGTTTCGTGACCGCAATCCTTGTGGAAGTGGCAATACTTCGCTCTTATCCCTATTTCTATAAGGGGTTTTCATTTCACCGGGCCTTCAACTCATATTGATCCTTAATCTCCATGAGAATGGAGTATTGGGTCCTCGTTAAATTCAATAGGGTTGGATGAGGATGGCTCACCTCTTTTCTCTTGCTCCTTCTAGATGAAGTAGTGGAGGTTATAGCCCAAGTCTCGGCCTCCTTGGGTCAGCTTTTCTTTGGCCGAGCAACCTCTTCCAGCTTCTTAGACTGGGATGCTTTGCCTCAAGACACACTTCTAGCGTGAATAAACGCTTCAGCCTTCCCTTAAGGCTTCAGCAAGAGTGGAGATTTTCTTTTTTAACAAGATCAAACTTAAAGCTTCCCGGCCTTAGACCCCTTATGAAGGCGTCAAAGGCCACTCCAAAGATTAAGATCTTGGATCCGAAGGGCTTCAAGGTCAATCTCTTAACGAAACTTCTAAGAGCCTCCTTAGGTCCCCGGACGACCTTGCCTAGGTGCATGCTTGTTTTTTGTTCTTGCTTGTTGGCAACAAAGTGACTAAGTGAATAAGAAACCGAGTTCCGTGAAATTATTGATCGAATTAGGTGGAAGATTGTTAAACCACTTCCGAGCTACTCCCTTCGTAGTTAGCTGGGAAGTTCTTACACCAGTAGCATCATCTACTCCTTGGACGTACATCCGATGTTTAGTAGCGTACAAAGTGATCATCGGGATCTGTTGTTCCATCAAAAGGTTCTATAGTAGGGAGTTTAACCTTTGGGAAGGGGGCGCCTCCATTATCCCGGCCGAGAATGGAGCTGGGCCAGCTTAACCCGGGAGGGCTCCCATCTCGTCCTCAATGGGTATGTACTCCTTACGATATTCCTTTAACACCGGTCGACGATGTGTTTGCAGGCAATGGACGCCTATAGGCCATGGGTTGAGCCACCGTCTTCTCTTCGTGGGATGAACAAGAGAGTGACTTAAACTTCGTCCTCCCCTCTCGGGACGACAACCTCAAAGGAGGGTCTCTCGTGTATGATGTAGAACCCGTCGCCGATCGTTGTATTGCCGCTCTCTTTTGCTTCTAGATATTCTCTCGGCATCTCGTTTCCATTCGATGCCCGCTGACGAACATGGTCCCGGGTCCTTACCACCGTGTTCCAACCCATCTTCCTTCGCCGACCCTTATCCTCTCGGTTGCTTTCCTCCCGCCGCTTCTCCTAGAGGGTTCCCGACGAACAGTCGACCAGGACCCGGACGATCGTCTGGGAACGCCCCCAGGGGGGAGGTGGATTGCTAGCACCGCTCGTGGTTAAGCTGAAAAAACAACATATTGCTTCTTGACTCGTTCCGGACGACCGCCGCCATCTTTGCCCCGGAAATCATTCAAGGCGTTTCTAGATGGGCTAGCCACCTGGACGCTCAAGATTCTCTTGAATGACAAAGTTGCCGGGCTTCGGGTCCAAAGAATCCGGACGATGGACCTGGTCTATCCCTTCCTCGAGGTGGTCTCTCGTGTTCTACCGTGTCTTCGACATTAACCCGAAGACTTCGGCTTTCGCAAGGTTGGACGATTGACACCGGCCATCGCCGCGGTCCCCCACGTACGGCGCCAAATGTTTAGTCCGCTTGTCCAACAAGTAAGCCGTAGATGGTGCTTTCTTGTCGAGCAAGTAAACTAGTATCCCTTAGATGTTCTTCTTTGGAGACTTGTGCAACAATGTCCCGAATCAACCAAGTCCAAGCCCGAGCTTCGCTCCCGAACTCCGCAAAAAGGGACCCACCCCGGAGGTTTGGGTGGTGGTTCCCCCTCCGAGCTTAAGTCGTATCGAGTGGTAAGAGAAATGTAGAGATAGAGAGAGAAAGTGAGAGAATAGTTTTTCGTAGTAACTTTACACCGTTTGCATTGAATTGTGTGTCTCCCGATTTTAGGGGTATTTATAGTGATAGCAAGTTGACAACTATCCTTAATACCGCCCTAGAATAGTGGCTTCGATTGGGTGAGAAATCAAAACATGACACGTGGCGCATCATGACTAGTGGATATCTATTAACCAATCTCCTTCACCACCTTACATTGTTGGGCTCGACCGCGGGCCGCAATCTGGACCTTTTAACTCTCCCGAGGGTAGCCCAAAGATGCAAGGCATTTCTTCTCTTTAACTCAGGTGACACGTGTACGGCTCTGATAAGCCCAAGTGCCCCAAGAAGAGCTGTAGATGTTAGACTACAACAACTTCAAATTCACATTGGTAAATGATATGGGGTATCGCCCGCGCCAACAACTAGTTAGACTAGAAAGAGAAAATTGCAATAGAAAAAAAAGATTGCAGTAGAAGAGAAAAGAATTGTTAAATACAATTACCCGGAGTTTAATGTTTTGCTCGGTATACAATGGTGAAGAAGAAGACGACTTCTTTTTTTCCTTTCCAACAATATGTTTCTATCTTTTAAAAGTAATTGATACCTAAGTTTTGGTATAAGTCAAATCCACCTCCCCCCAATGGTTTCTAATTAAAACCCATACTTCATGGGTTTAAGGTAAACCCATTCCTCATACCTATATTTGTAAACCGAACGCTGCCTTAATGGACTTGGAATAAGAACTTACATCAAAGTATCACTTAACATTTGAATATAAGTGAGAGAGGAAAATGACCCCTTTTGAGAGCTTATTTATCAACAGTTGCAATCCATTTTGAGGATGACATCCTCCCGCTTATACTTTCTTATGAGTCTGAGCGCCATCACTAAAGCTTCAACTTCTACTATAATAAACATCTAATTGCTAGATGTTAGTAAACATCTAGCAAGGGTAAAAATGTCAATTTACATGGGACAAGAAAGATAAAGTTGTCAGTCAAACGAAAAGGTGACCTCGGAAAATGTGATGCTAACAAATATTGTTCATGCAACTACAAATAGTGTTCTTGTAACTACAAATAGTGTTTATGCAAGTACCAAATAGTGTTCATGAAATATAAATAGTGATTACAAATAGCATCAGTCTAACAAAAAGTTGCCAGTCTAACAAAAAATTAACCTCGAAAAATACGATATTAACAATTAGTGTTCATGCAACTACAAATAGTGTTCATGTATTTGTAAGTAGTGTTTATGCAATTAACTAATAGTGTTCATGAAATATAAATAGTGTTCATGAAACCAACTCATGTTTTTATATATTAAAAGGTAAATAAAAATATGCAAACAAATTAAAAAAAAATTATTTTTTCTTTTTATATTGTCTTTTATTACTTTTTTATTCCTTGCTAGATGTTTACTAACATTTAGCAATTAGATGTTTATCATAGCTCGCGATTTCCTGGGTAAATACTATATAGTTTCACTATAACTTGTCTTTATAAAAAGAAATAAGAATATTTTTGTAAGATCAAACATGAACTATCCCGGGCAATAACATATAAATGGAATAAATATTATAGCCATGCAAATTGCACGGAAAAGTCTTTGAAAAAGGAAAAAAGAATCACATTGTAATATCCAAAATATCATTCCTTGCCCTGTTCTTTTCAACTTATTTTTGCATGCGTGAACTTCACTGTACTTATTTGAATTTACCTGAACTTATCTGCACTTATTACACCTTGTTAGTCATTATTAGACCGTATATGAACTTATCTAAACTTGTTAGACCTTTTTTTTTAATATATCAAACCTTATCTTTACTTATTTTGTATTATAGAACTTATCTAAACTCAATTGAACTGGATGTGAACAAAAAAATTCTTATTTGAATTAATTTCATCTTATAATAACTTAAATTAAGTTGAATAATAGATAATTTTGTTAGAAAATACCTACATGTTTTTTTTGACTAAGGAAAGAAAAACTAAGAAGGAACTCTAACGAGGGGGTCAACCTATAATTTCCTTAGGGAGAAGAAAACACCTTATATGTTTGAGGGCTTGAGGCTATGTAAAAAAAATTACACTTTTCCTTTCGAAAATTTTACACACTCTGTATTACAATCTTACCCTTGCTAAGTAGCAACTATACTAACATTATTCTATACTCATTTACTTTTATCCCAACTCCCAACTCCCAACTCCCAACTCGTGTCTCTTTCTCCTCCTCTAGCCCTAGGTATACTTTTCTTGTTCTTCCCCTAATAAAATTGAATTACCCTATTTCGTAAAGCAGAAAGGTTCGAATTCAAGAAATCTGTATTAATCGGATGTCATGCAAGAATTTTTGTAGCAATTAGTTTAAGTTGGTCCCTCTCATCTGTGGTCGGATTTCTTAGTTAAGAGCAGCAAATCCGAACTATATTACTGATATTTTTTTTTACAACTTTTCATCAACAATGGCGACTACTTCTGAGGTAAAATTTTCACTTTTATTACTCGAGACTTTGCCTAAATTCTATGTGAAATTGATTTAACCATGACTACTATGGCACGATTTTTTAGGGCAAAAGTTGTTTGTTTTCCCTTTATTTCTGGGTCCTTTTTTTTGTATTTTTATTGTTCAATTATGATGCAAGTATGTTTCCAACTAATTTGCGTGCAATTGGTTGTTTCATCCTTTGAGAAAGTACTCCGTATCTCTGTCAATGTAATTATGTGGATAATCAATTGGTCTGAGTTGCACTGTGATATAGACTTATAAGTAGTAGTATATAGTTGTAACTTATAATAATGCACTAAATTAAAGATTCAACTACGTATTGCCTATTCATGTTAGAGAATCAAACAAAGGGCTGAAGTCCCATTCTGCTCAGACCATTATTTGTTCTTAGAAAGATGTATGCAGACATTAACTTATGTTTGAACTTTGAACTGTCTTCTAGCAAATGGTGCCTTCAAACCATATTGCAGAAAAATCTGTTCCAACTTCCAACGATATTAAACAGGGATAGAACAAATAATGTATTTCTATGCCCTCTATGAAATTGGGTTAGTAGTCCAGTACTCCTATAATCTTATAATAAGTGTCTTTAAACCTTATGCTGTTATGCATAAGGTTGACTTCACTGTGTTTCAAATTGACTTGTAATGTTCTATTGCTATGTAAAAATAACATGTAATATTAGTAGTATCTTCAAGCAAGAAAAATTGTAACTTTATAGAAAAATTTGGTTAAGTAATAGCACTGAAACCTTAAAGTTGCTAATAGGAGGACAATAAGATTAAAGCCTTGTCCTGATAGTACTAAGTTATATCTTAGAATTTTAGGCAAGTCCAGAGGGTTGTTGTTTGTTAACTTGTCATATATCCATTTACTTTGTTGCGATGGTTTCATTTTGTGCCAATAAATTGTTTATTCCACTAACAGTTTTAGAAAATTGTAGGGTTGTCTGAATTCCACACACTTGAGCGAGCTGAGCCAAAATGTGAAACCAATAATTTGGATTTTACAAGCTACTGGTGTGTTAGAGGGGAAGAGAGTAGAGTTTTATTGGACTGGGTTTTTAGTTCATGAGATTGGACTCTTAATGACAAGTGCTAGTGGCTTAGATGGAATCTCCCGGTTAAAAATTAAGGCCCGTAGGCTTGACATGGATGGTTTTTCCTATGAAGCGAAAGTAGTATCGATGCGTCGTAATTGGGACCTTATGTTGCTACAAGTTGATATAGGAGATGATAGCGAAGTTGGGAAGCTTGCGTGTGATGGAACTTTAGTTGATGGTGAGACCATAATGTGTGTAGCACATGGGTCGTGCTGCCTATCGATGTACTGATAATGTTACTCTCCCTCTTGCTGATGATTCTAGGACATGCTTATTGTATGTCCCTACGACCTTAGCAACTACTCCACAATATCGTCAATTAGGACATGCATTGAACATGAATAGTTTCAAGTCATTTTCTGGGGAGGTGTTTAGGAAGTTTGAAGAACTCAACCCTTTACTTCCAATCATACATTGTTGTCTTCTAAACTTTGGGACAGGTTGTTCTGGTAGTCCGGTTTTCAATACCAGAGGGGAAATAGTAGGAATGTTAATTTTTGCGTTTGATTCAAGCGACATTGCTCTTCACGTGACAGTGCTCAAAGAGTTCTTAAGAGAAGCATTAAGCAACATGGTTTGTCTCTTTAACTTACAAGTTATCATACTAAGCTTTGTAATTGTTGTATGGTTTACTATAATAAAATTTTCGTGCAGGGTGTTTCACAAAAAAGTAGAAGCAAGAAGAAAAACAAGAATTACATTCAATGAGGTAAGTCAATGACAATTGATTCAAGTTTAGTATTGAATTGTAAGATGTGCTTATACATTGATTTCCAGCTAAGTCCTTCGCTCACTCTTTTATTTCAATTCAAGTCAATAAGATCAATGTTTGGGACTTACAACAAGATTATTGCGTGGGAATGTATTTCTAAGTTAACAATATTAAATCTCACTCAATTAATTGGTGCTGGGTTGTTGATAATTGTCTTTCATGCTGCACTTTACATGCAACTATGATGTTGATGAATTATTACAAGTGTGTGCTAAAAAAGTCGATTTCATGTTGTTGGGTATGTTGACTTTGTATCGTAATATTTAAATGGGTTTGGAATAATAGCTTATTTGGATGGTCTAGCTTATTCTAATATGATTGTCCTAAAAATGCTAAAATGATGATCAATTATGCTCTTAACTAATGTCACCATGGACTATTAATACACGCATAAGGCTAGATTATATCGACTGTGGTCCTGCAATCACCACACTCAGCTGCTAATTCCTTTTTTCTTTTTTTGACATCAGAAGCTGCTAATTCCTTAATTACTCCTTTAGGAACCCTTTTCCCTTCGGTTTTCCTTGACAAATTTTGTCCATAGTACAATGTGTGTTCGACACTTATCCGTAGTTCAAAAGTTTTGACATCTTTTTTCTTTATTATATTCTCATTTGGAAAATGAGTGTGTCATACTCATTAACTTGTTCATTGTCAGAATCAGAGTCCGAAGAGACATACCTCAAGCTCTGGATGTAGATCTTTGGAGTCCTAGCCAGATTCTTTATCAGGTTGAAGAAGCTCTTACATCAATATCTCCATCCATCAGCAAGTCCTGGTCCCCATATGTATTGTTGTAGTACTCTAATTGTTCATTACACAGGTGAAGTGTGTGTGAAGTGTGTGCTGTGTTAAAAATGGTGAAGTCTATGTTATGTACTCTTTTCTTCTTCTGTTGTAGTGAGTTGGAAAAAATTGAACTTTGTAAGGAGTTTTAAAATTTCCAAACAACTCCATTTTTACTCATCTCCTTATAATAATATTAGTTTTTATATATTCTGAAAAATGCCTAAGTTTCAGTATTATCTTATCAGAATGCTATAAACTCTTCTATTTCCTATATAAAATATACAAAATATACTAGTGACAACGTTACGGCAAAAGATAAGAGTTTGAATTATTATATATGAGAAGTGAGAACCATCTCAAAACTTGAAAATAAAAATGGATTTTTCAAATCAAATTTCCCTTTCTTCATTGTTTTTAGATACCAAAAGTTGAGGATTTAATTGTCTTTTTGTACACCTATGGGATTTTATTAGTTTACTCACCTTCCTTTATGGGTTATCCCTTATTAGTTTACCCACTTTTTTCAGTTTTTGAAATGGTCCCACAAAATTATTTATTGTTATCTTTACATTCTTATTCTACTTTTCTTGACCCACAACCAGGGGTGGACCTATTAAAGGGTCTGGGTGGCTCAGGCTCCACCAAAAAAAATCAATTTCCTTTTTTTAACGTCAGACAGATTTCACAATTAAAATCAATAAGCGCGCTATACGTTTACATACTGCAACTTGCTCCACTGGTCGTGTTACTAATATTTTCTTGCATGTGCGGATATGCTCATATGCCGCGGGTTCGATTCTCCTGTATACCAATTCCGGCTTTACTTTTTATAAGATATATCTAGTCAGCATTAAATTATATCTAGCTCATCTTCTATAAATAGGACATATGGTGTAATATTGTAATTGATTGAGTTAGTTACTCATAACAGGATTCAGTTTTGTATTTTTCTGTTTTCTTCTTCTATCAATGAGATTCTCTCTCTAGCTTTGAGCTCATCTACATTCTTTATTTTTTCTTTTTCCTTTTTTTCTTTATTTCTTTCTTGATTCCTTGATTTTTGTTTTATATTTTACTTTTTTTTAGTTCTTGCTCTTTCTCTTTTCTATTTTAGCATCTTTACATTTCTATTTTGGATCTTTATTTCAATATTTTGAATAAAATCTATCTCTCTAAATTCTAACTCTAATTTTAACCATTTTTTATATAATGATTAATTCTCCTTTCGTTTTCAAATAAATGTAACAATTTGACTTTATACACTATTGATGTATAAAGTATGATCAAAATTTATTTACAAATACTTAAAAATAAATTTTGTTATGTAAAATTTTAGATTTGTCACTATTTACATTTTACTAAATTTATATCAACTTCTTATAAACTTCAGTAATAGAAAATTGAAGATATCAAAGGTTTAAGTTGGCGCTTGTTGATGAGTGTAATGGTCAACCTGTTGAATTTAGTAAAAATGAAGATAGTATTGACATATCAATATAATGAAGGTATCTCTAATAAATTACTCGAACAATATAAAGTTCGGTTTTGTCATCGTTCAAACTCAACTTCTCATTTGTGTATTATGATTATTATCTATTTGCTTGGTTTAGTCAGGACCCCCGAATTTAAAATCCTAGATCCGCCCCTGTCCACAGCATTAACTTCAATACAATATATCAATAAAATAATTATCAATAAAATAATTTTTTCTCTTCCCTTCTATGATCTGGATACCTATTTTTCCTAAAACTTTGTGCCCAAAGGAGTGGTAAACTAATAAAAATCTAATGGAGTAATTGCTTATGCATAAGCAATTTTATTTTTTACTTATCTCGTGTTTTTTTCAAAGTACTCCGAACCCACGTGGGTCAGATCCTGGATCCGCCACTGCCTCACAATAAAAGAAACCAAAAAAAAAAAAATGAATATTAAGTACAGAAAAGAACACACAATTCTTTGCGAGGATTGTTCTTTACAAGTAATTTCATATGCAACAGCAATTCAATTCCAATCATAAAACTTATAAACCCACAACAACTAATAAATAATCATGTTCGATAAAACTTCAACAGCAATGACAAAATGTCTCTCAGTTAGAATTAACTAACGGGAGTTACTAAACCACTTACGCACAACTCATACCCTTTGCATATAAATAGTGTATACTCTTTTGCGCTTCATGATTATCAATCTACATTTATCTCAACGATGATATTCATGAATATCCTCTTTGCGTTGCCCACATGCCTCACACTGTCACTCAAATAAGAAGAGCTCAGTTTATTGTAAGTGAAGATGGCTCGTTGCAGCTTGAAAGAGATAACCAAAACCATCTACAAACTAATGGCTACCGTCAACTGATCTTTAATGGGTGGCTCCATGATTCACATGTATTTTCTTCCCTTCATGATCGTGCATTGGCTTGCTTCTTTGTTCAACATCGTTTGGATAGGTGCAGTTTCAAATTTTGCGAAGATTTAATGGTTAGGTCTTTATTTAGGGACGGTATTAGAGCAACTCCAATGGTGAGCTACAACACCTTGTAGCTTGACTTGCCACTTCAGCTTTTTAAGCAACCTTGCTTGCTAGCTACAATGTCTCCCAATGGTAAGCTACATCACTTTTTAGCTTGTCATTTAAAAAAAATTATAAATAAATTAAAGTTTCCACATGGCATATCATAATTGGATGTGTTACCCTCTTATTTTTTCAAGCTACCCTGCTTGTTTGGGCTACACCTGCTTGCAAGCAGGTTTGTTTTTTCTCTCTCCAGTGGTTAAGCTACAGATACATATTTAGCAAAAATTACAAGCATACCCTTATATGAAACCATTGGAGATGCTCTAAAGTGCATGTATCTTCTTTTTTGCTATCTGCTTGTGGCTTCCTGTTACTTTTCTTGTGTTGAGGATTTCTGATGGTAATTTCTGAGGTCCAAGTGACTATTTCAAAGTTCATGCTTGCAACTTCATGTAATCTTGTTACTCGACCTTTTTGAGCATATTTAATGGTAATTTCAGAGGTCCCGTAGTGACTTTCAAATTGAGAAGTGAATTTTCATTTTCTTTTTCTATGATTTTTATCCACTTCTTGAAAGTGGTAGAAGGATTGATTACTTTCATTAATGTAGAGTAGGATATTTATACAACCTATAGACTAACAGAATAATCAGTGATAAGAGTTACAACAAGAGATAAGAATAGATTAAACTATCTACAGCTATGAGAAGATAGCAAATACAAACGTATCTACAACTAATATAATATGAAAAGATAGAGAAGTGACTAAGTCAACGTTTATCTTTTACATGCCCCCGCAAGATGGACGATCTGTCGGAGAGACCAATCTTGGATAAGAGTATGTCAAGACGTGGACGTGAGAGGGTTTGGTAAGAAAATCGCCCAATTGATCACCGGTAGGAACATGAGTAACGCGTAAGATGCCATTGTGAACCTGCTCACGAATGAAGTAGAAGGCTAATGCAAGGTGTTTCATCTTGGAATGAAAAACCGGGTTGGCGGCGAGATGTGTAGCACTCAAATTGTCACAATATATCACTGGGACTTGAGCTAGAGTAACTCTCATCTCATAAAGTAAGTTGCGGAACCATAAGAGTTCAGTAGTAGTAGATGCAACGGCACGATATTCGGCTTCGGTCGAGGAACGAGCAATGGCACGTTGCTTCTTGGAGCACCAAGTAAGTGGAGTGCGACCAAGGAAGATGACATGACCCATAGTGGAGAGATAATCATCGGTGTTGCTCGCCCAATCCGCATCGCAAATGCGTGGAGTACCGTGTAGTGTCTCGATAAATATTGATACCTTTATCCAAGGTGCCACAAAGGTAGCGCATGAGGCGCTTGAGAGCTGCCCAAGTGTTCGGTGGTGGGGCGTTGCATGAATTGGGACAGCCTATTGACCGCAAACGCAACATCGGGACGTGTGAGCGTTAGATATTGCAAGCCACCAAGTGCAAAGACGATAATCGATGGGAGTTTCAAGTGGAGTACCGTAGCGAGCATTCGGTGGTTGAGAGACGACGAGCGGTGTGGGGGCGAGCTTGGCACCCATCATACCCATGCGATGAAGCGGATCAATGACGTATTGTCGCCGACTTAGGAAGAGGCCGATAGAAGTGGGGAGAACCTCCACACCAAGGAAATACGACAAGGCTCCCAGGTCCTTTAATGCAAACCGGTCGGCGAGTTTGGTGATGAAGGCATTAAGTTGAGCATCATTAGATCCTCGTAACAATAATATCATCCACATAAACTATCAAATAAATAGGATTAGTGGAGTGATGTAAAATAAAGAGTGATGTGTCGAGGTTGTTCGTGTGAAACCCAATCCAAGAAGAAAGTTGGTGAGCTCGGTATACCAAGCTCGGGGAGCTTGTTTGAGGCCATAAATGGCCTTGTTGAGTTTACAAACATGATTGGGAAGAGCAAGATTAACAAAGCCCGGGGGGTTGTGACATATAAACTTTGTCATATAAGGTGCCCCGGAGGAAGGCGTTATTAATATCAAGCCGACGAAGCGACCATCCTTTATTAATGGCAAGAGTAAGCAATGTGCGAACGGTGGCGGGGCGGACAACAGGACTAAAAGTCTCGGTGTAATCAAGACCGGACGCTTGTTGGAAGCCTTTAGCCACTAGACGGGCTTTGTACCGATCAATGGAGCCATCGGCATTATATTTGATGCGAAAGACCCACTTGCATTTGACAAGGTTTGGGGCTTCCATGGGGGAACCAAGTCCCAAGTACCAAGGGAGTGAAGTGCATGAATTTCGAGACTCCATGGCTTTGCGCCATTGAGGGTCCCGGAGCGCTTGCTTGACGGTGGTGGGCTCGGTGGGTCGAGTGTGAACAGATGTGGGGTGGGCATATTTGGGGTTGGGTTTGCGGATATTGTTGTGGGAGCGGGTGATAATACCGTAGGGTGGTGGGGGGGTGGGGGAGGTGGGATAAAACCATGGTTAGGAGAAGATATAGGAGTGGACGAGGAGGGAGGGAGGAGAAGTGTGGAAGGGCGAAGGCGGGTCAGGTAGGAGGGGAGCATAGTGGGGTAGATGTGGGAGAGGGACTGGTGGGGGGAGTTGGAGAGGGGCTGGCAGGAGGTGTTGGAGGAAGTGTAGGCTGGCTGGGAGGGAGCAGCGGCAAGAAGAGATGCAAGGGAAGAGGACACCATTCCTCGACGGGGAAGGCGAGAAAGAATGCGAAGATGGGACGAGACGTGAGTATGGGAATTCATTCTCGACGAATCGAACATGACGGGAGGTGAATGTTTTGTTGGTGAGGGGGTCAAGGCAATGATAGGCGCTTTGAGTTTTGGAGTAGCCAATAAAAATGCAAGGCTTAGATTTAGGGTCGAGTTTGTGAGATGTGTATGGCTTTAGCCATGGGTAACATAAGCACCCAAAAGTGCGGAGTTTAAGATAGTTGGGAGGGTGCCCAAAAAGGCGATGAAAAGGAGATTGATGATCAAGTGTAGGAGTAGGAAGACGATTGATCAAGTAGGATGCTGTAGTGAAGGCATAAGTCCAAAAGGAGAGAGGGAGATGGGCATGAGCAAGTAGAGAGAGGCCCGTTTCAACAATATGACGATGACGTCGTTCGGCAAAGCCGTTATGTTCGGGAGTATGAGGAGGAGAGGTGAGATGTGAGACCCCATTGATAGTTAAAAAGGAAGCTAAGGCTTCAAATTCGCCGCCATTGTCAGAGTAGAGTATTTTAATTGGAGTGTTGAAGAATTTCTCAACTAAGGCTTTGAAACGTATAAACACAGATTGTGTGTCGGATTTCTTTTTGAGAGGGTAGAACCAAATATATTTGGTAAAGTGGTCAACAAAAATTACATAATATTTGAAACCATCAAGTGAATGAAGAGGAGAGGTCCACAAATCAGTATAAATAATTTCAAGAGGAGATTGAGAAATAATAGTAGATTGATAGAAGGGCAATTTATGACTTTTATTACATTGACATGCATCGCAATTAAAATCAAAAGAACTAGACACGGATAATTTAAATTGAGAAACTAAAGATTTGAAGATAGCTTTGGAGGGATGACCAAGCATATGGTGCCAATCAATTGCCGAACTTTTAATGGTGGAGTGTGCAAAAATAGGATGCGAAGTAGGGAGTTCATAAACACCCTGATTAGGTGGTCCGTGGAGAAGTAGTGCCCCCGTAAGACGATCCTTCACAAAAAAAGAATCAGATGAGAATTCAAGAATAAGATTATTATCATAACAAAGCTGAGAAATAGAGATTATATTACGATGCATAGAAGGAGCACAGAGAACATTAGAGAGATGTAAGACTTTGGAAGGAGTGGAAAGAGAAAGAGAACCAATGTGAGAGATGGAGACACCCATACCATTACCAATGATAATTTCTTCAGAGCCATCATAAGGATGATGAATGGAGAGATTAGAGAGGTCATTTGTAACGTGATGGGAGGCGCCCGAGTCGAGTAACCAAGAGGGAGAGGTGGAGGGAAGAGGGGTGGTGGCAGCATGGGCTTGAGGAGAGGAGGTGGAGTTGATCATGGGTGGTAAAGTGGGACGAGCATCAGGAAAACGCTGCTGGAAGGTGGGACAGCGATAAAGCGAATGGCCATGGGTGTGACACCATTGGCATTTGCCTTGGTACCCAGGGCCTTTGGTGTGGGTGGGTTTCTTGGGGTAGGATTTGGAGGTGGACGAGGACTTGGCGGGGTTGTCAGTTGGCCGAGAGGTAGGAGGAGGGGCGAGTAGTCGTGGCATGAGCGGAAGCGGGTAGGAGTGGAGTTAAGGCTTGGAAGCATGTTTGAGAATATGGCCCTCGCGAACCAATAGTTTTTCGTGGAAGGAATCAAATGTGATAAGGGTATCCCGAGCTTGCACGGCGTCAAGAAGCGCTTTGTACTGAGGGTCGTCTTGAAGACCATCAATAACCCGATCAATAAGATCTTCGGGTGTAACAGGTTCACCAAGGATAGCAAGGTGATCGGCGCATACACGAATAGAATTCATGTATTCGGGAATGGTTTGCGAGCCTTTAACGATTTGTTTGAATTTCGTTTTGAGAAGTTGAGCATGGCCTCGGGTGTGGCGAGCAAACGTATGAGCAAGAATATCCCATGCTTCTTGAGAAGTGGAAGCACGGGAGACAAGAGGCACGATGGCGGCGTCAAGAGTGCCAATAAGTGCACCGAACAATAATTGATCTTGCCGAACCCAAGTAGTGTGGGCAGGGTTGGGTTCGGTTTTAGAGGTGTCGGTAGTGGTTTTGGTGGCTGCAGGGCAGGGGTGTGAGCCATCAAGGAAATGGAAGAGGCCATAACCAATGAGCGTTGCTTGAAGCTGGAGTTTCCAAGACAAATAGTTGGAAGTGGTGAGTTTTAAGATGTTGGTGAGCATAACCACCACAAGGGGGTGATGAGGTTCAGCAGTGTTGGGGATAGTAGCGTTAGCCATGGCAGGAGAGAGAAGGGGAGGTAGGCCGAAAAATTTGAGGAGAGGATTTTAAACCTGCTGTGATACCATGAAAGTGGTAGAAGGATTGATTACTTTCATTAATGTAGAGTAGGATATTTATACAACCTATAGACTAACAGAATAATCAGTGATAAGAGTTACAACAAGAGATAAGAATAGATTAAACTATCTACAGCTATGAGAAGATAGCAAATACAAACGTATCTACAACTAATATAATATGAAAAGATAGAGAAGTGACTAAGTCAACGTTTATCTTTTACACTTCTAAGTCATGACTCGTGAGGTTCGGAAGAGGTTGCTGATCTTAGCGGTTTCTTAAATATCCAGGATGATCGTGTTCTTGTTCAATTTGTAAACCTTGTTCGGCTTCTTAAATAATCGAGTACTATTTCCCTTGCCGCCTAGTTATTGTTTGAACTCTTTTAATTCTAATGTAATCAGTTTAATGCCATAACTTTGTAGTTAACAATTAATATATTATTTGATTTCACCTAAAAAAAAAAAAAAGTAAAAAAGGTTGTTTAGTTGACATGAAAATATTTTACTTCCCACTAAGGAAAGTTACTTAGCTAGTTTCCCATCTTCCCCTAAGTATGCAGAACTTCCCATGAATAGTCTAACTTCTTATGCTCAACCAAAGAATACTCAACATAGGAATTGCAAATATGAGGGGAAATGTAACTTTCCGAGTGCAGCCAAACAACACCCTAGAAAGTAGTTTTGCCCCCAAACTTAACATCCCGGATTTCACATCGTAAGGGATAGAGGGAGTATGAAAACGTTGAAACTTCATCTAAAGTTCCAATTTCTTCCCAAAATGAAATTCCTTGCAAAGTTCTATTTTTTTTCCAACTCATTACAAGTCTGAAATTTTTTTAAAAAGAGAAATGATGAAAAATGTTCTACAAAACATTAAAGTAAAAGAAAACTAAAATAAAACTAAAAAGTAGCTCTATCCGAATCAAAAAGAAAAAAGTAGAAGTAAAGTTGCATAGATAGAAAACCAAAACATTAAATGAAGGAAACAAAAAGAAGAAGTGAATGAAAGCCAAAATACTAAATGAAGGAAACAAAAAGCACTCCGTAGACCTCAGGAATCAAACCCGCGTGTATTGGACAAGGGCTGTAGATTTGCAGCCCATTAAACCACTAAACCAAATATCAAAACATTAGTATAAGGCGGCGCACGAAGACTATAAGGTATTATTTCTTTTCCCTTTTTTTGTCTATTCCTTCTTTTTTCTCCGGATTATCATGGGTTCAGTTGAACCCACTGAACCCACGCTAGATCCGCCCCTGTTGTGAGGGAAAAAGATTTGATTGTTTAGGGTTAATTCATACAAACATGGCGATCATACTCCCTCTGTCCCTCACGATGTGATACCCGAGATGTTAAATTTGGGGACATAACTGCATTTTAAGGTGTCGTTTGATTGCACTCGAAAAGTTACTTCCTCCTCATATTTGCAATTCCTATACATGTTAACTTCTTAGTCATTGAGTATTTTTTGGTTAAGCATAAGAAGTTAGACTATTCATGGGAAGTTCTACATATCTAAGGGAAAGTGGAAAACTAAGCAACTTTTCTTGGAGTGGGAAATAAAACATTTTCATGTCAACCAAATAACCTCTTTATTTTTTTTGTGTGGTGAAAGCAAGCAATATATTAAATAGTTAACTACAAAGTTAAGGCATTAAGCAAATTACATTCAATATTAAAAGAGTTCAAACAATAACTAAGGGGTAAGGGAAATAGTTCTAAAGTATGTAAGAAGCCGAATAAGGTAAACAAATTGAACAAGAACATGATCTTCTTGAGTATTTAAGAAACCGCATAAGATCAGTAACCTCTTCCGATTTCTCACGAGTCATGACCTTGGAAGTGGATAAAAATCATAGAAAAAGAAGATGGAAATTCACTTCTCAATTTGAAATAATCACTAAGGGACCTGAGACATTACCATCAGATATCCTTAAAAAAAAAAAAAGACGTGTGACAGGATTACATGAATGAAGCTGCAAGCATGCAATTTGAAATAGTCACTTGGACCTCAGAAATTACCATCACATATCCTCAATATGTTATAATGTGAAGAACTGAGCAAGTTTAGCTTGAAGTTCAAATAACCTCCATTAGAGAGTTTGGAGGAAGCTACTTAGTTGTAGAAAATTTAGAGAGAGAAAGAAATGTTTAGAGAGAAGAAGATAGATTGTATTATGATTGTATTAATCTAAAATACAGAAGATTAAAGCTATTTATACTACACAAATATCAACTAGTACATAGCTAAGCTAATTAACAAGAAACAAAAGTTTGTTATAACTAACTGTGCTGTCATGGACAGTTAGTTAGAATCAGTTTGTAACTGATTGAGATCTTCAGTATTTGAGCTATTTGAGCATAGCTTAACATCCCCCCTCAAGCTGGAATCTGAGAGAAGCATTCCTAGCTTGGACAGAAGTGTGTTAAACTGAGAAGAGGGTAGAGCCTTGGTAAAAACATCAGCCAATTGATGTTTGGTTGGCAAATAGGAAAGCTGTAGAAGTCCTTCCATTACTTTTTCACGAGTAAAATGACAATCAATATCTATATGCTTTGTCCTTTCATGAAAGACAGGATTTTTAGCAATATAAATAGATGATTGATTGTCACAATGGAGTGTAACAGGTTTCAAATCAGACACTCCTAGCTCAGTCAATAATCTTACAAGCCATGTAATTTCTGAAGTGGCATTAGCCATTGCCCTGTATTCATCTTCAGAGGAGCTTTTAGACATTGTGGCTTGCTTCTTGGACTTCCAAGAAATTGGTGAATTTCCAAGAAGGAGTAAGTAACCTGAAATAGACCTCCTTGAGTCAGGGCAAGCACCCCAATCTGAGTCAGAAAATGCTTGTAGCTTCAAATCAGCACTGGCATGTAAGAGTATCCCTTGACCAGCAGTGCCAGCAACATATTTCAATGTATGATGAAGTGCATTCATGTGAGAAGACCTAGGATCATGCATAAACTGACTCAGGGCTTGGACAATAAAAGAGAGGTCTGGCCTAGTGTGAGTTAGAAAATTAAGTTTTCCTACTAGGCATCTATAAATGGCAGGATCAGGTAATGGATCCCCATCATGAGCTGATTATTTTTAAATGGAGGGGAAGAGGAGTAACTGTGTGATGAGAAAGATCCAACTCAGAAGAAGAAAGAAGTTCCCTAGTGAACTTCTTTTGAGTCATAATGATCCCAGATGTTGTTCTTGTTACCTCAATACCCAAAAAATAGCTAAGTAAGCCCAAATCTTTTATGCTAAAGGCGTTATGGAGATGATTCTTGAGAGAAGTAATGCTGTCAATGTCATTACCAGTAAGCAAAATGTCATCCACATAGACTGCTGCTATGATGATGTGATGCGTAGTCCTTTTGATGAAAAGACTGTAGTCATTCTTGGATTGTATGAAACCTTGGGCTTGTAAAGCAGATAAGAGCTTGGCAAACCACTGCCTACTTGCTTGTTTGAGCCCATATAATGACTTTCTAAGTCTGCAAACAGAACCAGATGGACAACATAAACCCTCAGGAGCCTTCATATACACTTCTTCATGAAGTTCACCATGAAGAAATGCATTGTTAACATCTAATTGGTATATAGGCCATGATTTGTTAGAAGCAATAGCTAAGATGCATCTGATGGTAGACATTTTCACAACTGGAGAGAAAGTCTCTTCATAGTCTAAACCATATTGTTGTGTGAAGCCCTTTGCAACCAGCCTAGCTTTACATCTTTCTAAAGAACCATTTGCCTTGAGCTTAGTCTATTATACCCATTTACAACCTATTGGTTTCTTGTGTGGTGGTAAAGGTACAAGATCCCAAGTATGAGTATCAGCTAAAGCTTTTAATTCTTTTTGCATTGCTTCCACCCAAACAGGAGACTTGGAAGCTTCTGTGTAAGAATGAGGTTCTGTGTATGAATCAACAGCAGCTATGAGAGAAAGATGTTGGGAAGGAATAGATGTATTAGGAACCAAATTACACCAATGCATAGAAGAAGGTGTAGTAGTCCCAAGATTACAAATGTATGACTGCAAGTAAGATGGATGTTTAGAGGGTCTTGTGGATTTTCTGAGTGGAGGAGGAGGAGGAGGTATATCTGCTGTATTATCTGCAGGAGAAGAAGGTGGTGAATGAATGGAAGGTGGTGAATGAATAGAAGGTGGTGAATGAATAGAAGGAGAAGAGTCAGAAGATGTAGTAGGTGAAGAAGTAGTAGGAATGGAAGGTGATGAATGAGTAGAAGGTGTAGAAGATGATGATGATGATGGAAACTGAAAAACATCAGGAATATCTTCAAGTGATGAAGATAATGTAGTAGAAGGAAGAAATATATGAAAAGATTTTGTGGTGTTGAATGAAGTGGGAGAAGGATTGTAGTGAAAAGGAAAGTGTTTTTCATAAAACACTACATCTCTTGAGACATGGATGGAATGAGTATGAAGATTTAAAACTTGATACCCTTTTTGGCTAGAAGAATACCCAAGAAAAACATGAGGTTGTGACCGGGGATGAAACTTACTTCTGCCTTGTTTAAGTGTGGCAACAAAACATAAACAGCCAAATACCCTAAGATGTGAGACATCAGTTTCTTTGTTATGGAGTTTGGTAAAAGGAGAAGTGTGTTTAAGACAGGCTAAAGGCATTCTGTTTATGATATAGGCTGCTGTTAAGATGCAGTCAACCCAATAAGAAATAGGGAGATTAGACTGAAAGAAAAGGGCTCTTGCTGTCTCTAGCAAATGTTTGTGTTTTCTCTCCACAACTCCATTTTGTTGTGGAGTGTCAACACAGCTTCTTTGGTGATGTATACCCTTCTTAACATAAAATTTGCTGAGGTCCCCTTCACAGAGTTCTTTAGCATTATCTGTTCTTATGCACTGAACAAGAATGTGAAACTGAGTTTGCACATAAGAAACAAAATTCTGTAAAATATTCACAGCTTTAGACTTGAATTTCAGCATATGAATCCATGTACACCTTGAGTAATCATCCACTATAGTCATGAAAAAGGTGCATTTATTGTAAGTAGACACCCTATAAGGCCCCCAAATATCGACATGTATCAATTAAAATGGTGCAGTAGTACATATGGAACTTGAAGAGAATGGAAGTCTATGTTGCCTAGCAGCAGGGCACACTTGACAAATGCATTCTACAACAGCATTTATTTGTAGTAAGGGAAATAGATGCTTCAGTTGTTGAAATGGCATGTGGCCAAGCCTGAGATGTAGAAGCTTTATTTCTTCAATATTAGAAGTAGAGATAGTAGACAAGCCATGAGCAGTAGGAACACGAGACTTGTCACTTGAAGCTTCAATATCAACAGAGGAGCAAGAAGTAACAGCAGTGCAATATAAACCACATTTGAGTTTACCAAGAGGCATTCTCATTGAATGGTCCTCAAGAAAACAATCGATAGCAGAAGAATATGACTTCACAATTGAGATCTTTGCACGCGTTTAGGGATGGAAATAAGATTAAATTTGAAGCCCGGAACATATACTACTTCTTGTAGAGACACCATTCACGGTAGCATTACCAATATGTGTTACTTGCACTTTGTTTCCATCGGGAATGGTAATACTATGTTCTCCGAGATGTGACCATTTTATAATTATCAAATAAAGACATGTCACACCTCATGTGGTCTCGTAGCACCACTATCCAAGACCCAATACCAGAAAGAAGAAAATAAGCATGTTTTACCTCGCTAGAAATGCGTAACCATGAATGGTATCCTCGGTAAGGAGTTCTTCATGATTGTCCGATGTAGCCTGGAGTATAATTGTTGTGCATCATATCAATGATCCGATTGTATTGATCAAGAGTGAAAGATGCAAAGGACCATTCCGCATCCAAAACCAGCTTGAGTATCATAATTCTCCTTGTCAACAGCAGCATTGTTGACTCCTTGTGAAATATGAGCATATTTCTTGTTGTGAGGTTTGAAATCTTGAGGATATCCATTGAGTTTAAAACATCTCTCAGTAGAATGACCTGTGATCTTGCAAATGATCACAATAGTATGGGAAATTTCTTTTGTTGTTGTTGTGTGAGAACATCTTCCCTTTATGCTTATTATCATTAGATTGATAATAAGGTTGCTTGTTAGGCTGCTGATAAGTATTATGATATGGTTTTGTTCTGCTTTGTGATCATAATGTCGCCTTTTATCGCAATCAAGGCATGATTCTCGGTAGGATAAGAACTAGAACTTTGCATATCATGAGCAATGGTTCCGTTTCTCTCTTCTTGAATAAGAAGCTGTATGCATGATTCACGACCCACTAAGGGCCGCATCATCAATATGTTGGCTCTCACCATAGCATAATGTTCATTCAATTTCATTAAGAATTGAATGAGTCTTTGATTTTCTCTAGCGATCAACAACTTCTTATTGAGATTACAAGCTGCAGCCATTACAAGTGCAGACAGGAATCGGATTTACAATATCCAATTCATCCCACAGCATCTTCATCTTGGTGAAATATTCAGCAATATTCTCACCTCCTTGTGAAACATCATACAACTGCTGTTCAAGAGAGAACAGTTGTGGCCTAGAGGATTGGCCATACCTTTCTTCAAGGTTGCTCCAAATTTCTCTAGCAGTGGAGAAATACAGCACACTCCGAGCAATAGTTGGTTCTAAAGCACTTAGTAACCAGCTAATAACCAAATCATTACATCTTTTCCATGCATGATAAGTAGGATCAACAACAAGGTAGGCATTTCAAGTGTTCCATCAACAAAACTAAGCTTATTTTTAGCAGATAAGCCTATGAGCATTGCTCGTTTCCAATCACTGTAACCATTACCATCGAACTTTGTAGGAATTGAACACATTTTAAGGCTGTCATTAGGATGAACATAGAAAGGACTAGAGTAGTCTTGTCCAGGATCAACATTTGGAGTTCTATTAGGATCAACAGTTGGAGTTCTATTAGAAACTTCATCATTTGAATCTATTTCAGGCATGATTTTAGACTTGATTGAGGATTTTAGAAGTATTTTTCAAGGAATAAAAATCAATCAAAGAAAGAAACAAGATATGATTGACAGAATGAAAATTAGATCAGAAAGGAATCGATTAGAACAGAATGAGTTTGATCAGAAAAGATTTAAAGCAAGAAGATGATCATTTGAACAACAAAATTAGAAATGATCAATGATCAACGAATGAATTTTAGTTATGAAGTAGAATCTAAGCAAGAATTGAGTTACAACAACTTCAGATTCACAACAATTTCTATAATTCTGCAGATTTCAAGTATTCGATTGAAAAGAAAGAATCGATTTATATTTCTATAGATGATTCTGAGATTTCAGCTAAGAATTAGAAATTCATATGAGAATTTAGTTCAATATTGCAGAATCAATCAGATTGAAGAATCTTTAGCTAAGACTTAGAAATTAGATGAGAATTTAGATCAATTTTTGCAGAAATCACAAGCAATTTCAACGAATTTCTCAGAATACAAGATTTTTTGATGAATCGGAAGAAATCAATTCAGATTTTCAGAACTTACAGACAATTACGAGCTATTGAATGATAGAATGATCTTCAATTACTGATTATGTAGATTCATAGCTCTGATACCATGTTATAATGTGAAGAACTGAGCAAGTTTAGCTTGAAGTTCAAATAACCTCCATTAGAGAGTTTGGAGGAAGCTACTTAGTTGTAGAAAATTTAGAGAGAGAAAGAAATGTTTAGAGAGAAGAAGATAGATTGTATTATGATTGTATTAATCTAAAATACAGAAGATTAAAGCTATTTATACTACACAAATATCAACTAGTACATAGCTAAGCTAATTAACAAGAAACAAAAGTTTGTTATAACTAACTGTGTTGTCATGGACAGTTAGTTAGAATCAGTTTGTAACTGATTGAGATCTTCAGTATTTGAGCTATTTGAGCATAGCTCAACACAATAAAAGTAACAGGAAGCCACAAGCAGATAGCAAAAAAGAAGATACATGCACTAATGCCTTTATCCCTACTACTACTAAACTAAAGACCTAACCTAACTATTAACTCTTCACATATTTGAAACTGCACCTACCCAAACGATGTTGAACAAAGATGTAAGTCAATGCACGATCATGAAGGGAAGAAAATACATGTGAATCATGGAGCCACCCATTAAAGATCAGTTAACGATAGCCAGTAGCTTGTAGATGGTTTGGTTTCTCTTTCAAGCTACAGTGAGCCTTCTTAAACTGAGGTCTTCTTATTTGAGTGACAGTGTGAGGCCTATGAGCAAAGCTAAGATCCCTCGATGCACATTTAGAGCCTGCCTGGAGTGGAAAGAGCATTAAGATAAAAAGTGCACATAAATTAATATTTGCACAAAGCAAGTGGAAGAATGGAACAACAAGCTAAAACAACGGATGGAGTTACTGTCAATCATTTAACTCTTGTATAGCATTAATTTGTATTCTAAACTCCAAACCATTTTGATCTACCTTAATACTAATTTCAATGTTGGTTGCAGCAATGAGCTCGAGAGGCGTTGAGGCCAACAAGTTGGAGAGGCGAGTTAGGTAGTAACTTATGCCTGTCATTTGTTACAGGTTCGTTGAGTCTCTCTTACATGCCAGCTAATCAAAACATTTAGTTACACTATAGTATTAAGAAAATGCTTCCGCTCTCCCCTAAGGAAAGGGTGCAGAAGTTGCATTATGCAGTCAATGAATCAAATTGATATGGGTTGCATTTGCATCTCTGTGAATTCCAACCTCATATATTCCCAAGTAACATACTAACATATACCTGTTGGGTGGTAGGTAGTAACCCACTCCCAAGGCCCACGGGGTTGATTTAATTTAAATACTAACCTTTCAAGGAAAACGTGAAGGGAAGGAACCCTACACTTATATATTAAGGAATTGAACTCACCTCCAGATGCCTTAGGCAGGGAGCAGACGTTTCTTCTAAGTTCTAGCTCTTATTCTACTAGAAATATAGCTTACTCTAGTTTTTGTCTGTTTTCAATTCCATGCCAGCAGTCGAACTTTTCACTCTCAACAACATGAAGTTGAAAGAAGTCAAGTTCAATCTGTTTGGGGGGTGGGTTGGGAGGGGGGGCTTACAGGCCTTATTATTCAACAAATGAGTGAAATCACGAGTTAAACAAAACTAAGTACTACTAGTCTACTACTCTGTCTTAATGGTGAGAACAGCATAAATATCAGTATGATACATGGGAGTTTAATAGACTGGAAAATCAGAATAATAAAAATGAGGAAGAGAAATTTGTGGAAATTTCGATAACTGACTGTACTAGGGCTGCAATTAAATATACCATTTTATGACATACAATCCCAGACCTTTGAGTGACTGGAGTGCTGGACAATCTAATTAGAAGACAGAGCAAAATAACTTACTCTCTCTAATCTCCTCTATATATAATGGGACCCCTTGCTTTCCTTCTAACAAAATCACTTACTTTCTCTCCAAGCTAATCCTAACAGACTTATTATGTATTACCAGTATTACCCCTTTCTCTATACCTAATGTATTACAGGGAATACCTTCTATAGAAATGAAAAGGTGGAAATGTAATTAACAGTCACAAGGTTTAGTCACACACGCCAGAAATATAATATAATGTCTCAGTTAAACAAAGAACTTTTCTAACTCCATTGTCAGAAGTTGGCATTAATGTCTCTGCATAGGAGGTTGCATCTTTTTCATACAAATTTTAGCACTAACAAAGTGGAACACAAACTAGTAGACATATAAGAAAACAGCGTCTAGAGCTGCACTCATAAATCAAAATCAAGACAAAAGAGGTACATATCTCAAAAATTAAGAAAAATACATTCCTTCATGCATATGTTACTTTTTCAACAATAACGCCTTTGGAAATGCTAGGAAATCTTTGAATAACCTTCTCTACAATATTTAAACGAGCTGAGTGAAAGCCAATTGCCTCTATTCCCAAAGAAGGTCGACGAAGTTCCTATTGAGAGGGAGAAAGGCAACTTTGCATTAGATTATAAATGGTGGAATCCCATAGTTATCTACAGAATAAGTGAATAACAATACTATTTTGGAAGAACTGAAAATGTTTCATGAAGTCTATTCAATCAAATAGACCAAGTGATAACAAGCATGCTTAAGAAGTGCAGAGTCCATAATCCTAATTGAAAAAGACTAGCTGAGTAACCATGAGGAAAGTAAAGGGAGGAAATAGCAACATAGTTGGAACATAATACATAATGACTAATCCAGATTTGCTAAATACATTTATTAAAAAGAAACTAGAAAGAGAGAGAACATTATAGGACTTCCAGGTTGCAAGCACATAATTTCCAAGTAAAATTCAAAAACAAAGTTAATCAAGCTACCACATGGTAAAGAACAATTTCAAGTAGTAAAATAACAGTGCCTTTCAAAAGAATTTTGCTCAATCATTGAGATCAATCACATAATTGTATCCAGGTTTAGAAATTTTTAGGTGATTGTCTCACAACATTCTTTCAGATGGGAAAAATAGATTTAAGTTTCAGTCATGAGCAAAATGCCATTGAGATTGAGTACAAGATATACTTCCGATGGAACCTCTTCCATCCAAATTCTCTCCTATACAAAATTAATGGCTCAATTTAGCTACACTATGAGCCACCTTATTGCCATCACGCTTCATATGATAAAAAGAAATAAAATAGAAAAATGAAAGCAAGATAAAAGATCTCAGACACAATGATACCAAAGCTAGAGCTCTCGCAACATACTTTATTGTGAAACATAAAGAACTATCCCAGAAAATAGAAAAAAATCAGTCAAGTCTATAAAAGTTGTCGCCATCTCATATTCAATTAGTGTGAAACCAAATTTTAAACAGCTGTAATGGTAGCGCATCCGATAAGCATACTTTATTATGAAATGCTTAAAAAGTCACGGTTGACATGGTATGACCTTCAAATCGGTCTTAAGTTCATAACTACCTATTATCAATTCACATTGGCCTTGTATCATCCATATTGGCTCTAAATTCCTATGACAATATGTAACTATCTTTACCAATCAAAATATATAGAGTGATCAATTCACTAGATAAAGTTGCATCAAATTAATATAATTTTTTGTTCAATCAACCACTATAGATTATTTGCAACATACACCCGATTTTTGAGGTTAATGAAGGTGTCGGAGTAAACATAGGCTAGGGCTCCTATGCAAAAAATAGAACACTTCATACTTCTAACATATATTAAGAATGATCAATTTGTACCATATATTCAGAATTTCAGAGTGATCAATTCAGTAGATAAAGTTGCATCAAACTAATATAATTTTTTGTTCAACCAGCCACTATAGATTCACCCATTCTCTTCTTGCAGAATACTCGCTTAGAATAAGAAAAGTTGTTAACTCTCCTCGTGGTATCACATTTCACAGCACCAAGGTTACATATTCGAGTGTTGTTTTCTACAAAAATCTCATAATAAAATCCAAAATTTGAATCTTTTGTTCCATACTTAAAAACCTAAAAACAAACATTCAGAATATACTACCTGTAATAGGAAACAAATGTTAATGTTTTAATTTTTATGCAATCCTAAAACTTAACAGTAAAATTAGTCCAAAATAAAGCTTCAATTGTATGAAATCCTCGAAAAGTAAATTGAATTGAGCAGGAAGTACGAAACTCAACTTTTTAGATAGGAAATAAAATTGGAGTGGGTGAATATAAACTTGTAATCTTTAATTTGTAATTTGTAATTTGTAATATGCAGAGAGAGATGCAAATTTCCTTGTTCTACAGATTGGAGTATCAACTTCTTTCTTCTATAGAGAAACCTTTTTTTTTTTTGAAGGGTTCTATAGAGAAACCTTAAGACACTCCCAGAGTTGTTTCTCTTCTTCTACAGAGAAACCTGCTTTTATACCCTAAAAGCAATCCGTATTTTTTTGTGTCCGTTTTTTGTGACACATGCCACACGGAAAGCAATCCGTATTTTTTCTGTGTCCGTTTTCTGTGACACATGCCACACGGAAAGTAAACCGTGTGGCTGCACGCGTCACAAGCAAGCAAACAGAGCTTCCTTCCTCACTCTTCGCTTCTTTCCATCACCACCACCTTCTCATCATCATCATCACCACCACCTTATTTCCATCACCACCGTTGTTGTGGAAGGCGTTGACGTCATCCATGAGAGAGAAAAGACGGTGAGGTTCACGAGGAGGGATAGGGCGAACAAGAATGGCGTCGACGAATTCACAGAGAGGTTTCGAACCTGCGTCATCTGCCATGAAATTGTGGTATTCTACTAAGATTTTGTGAGATTTACGAGAAATTGTGCGAATTACAGTTGCAGTGTACCAAGAACCACGAAGACCTTCGTCTTCTGAGCTTACTTCAACAATGGTGCCTTTTTGGAAGGTTTCTTCGTAGTTTGATTCTTCTGCTATTGTTGAAGGTTGAAGGTCTATGAAGGAGAGAGAAGATGATAAATGGAGTTTTGTGTTAATGGAGTTTTGATGTTAGTTTAGGTAGAAAGAAGAAGTGGGAAAATGGAGTTGATTTATGTCAATCTTTTTTCCACTTCTATATTTGGCGGTGTTTGGGATGAATTAATCAATAGCCCAATAAAGATAAAAGCCCCTAAAGCTCGGGACAGGTAGCAATGGTGGGTCCCACCAATGGGTTGACCTAATCTCAGAGATGTGGGGATCCCCAGCAATCATTGCCTGAAAAGGCAATATGGCCATTGGTCCCAAGGAAGCCCATTCAATCCATGCTTCCTGTTTGGGAACTCCCAACACTATAAATACCAACAGCCTAATCAATAAAGAGGTATTGAATTCTCAACCAACAAACCAGAGCATCTCTCTCTAGATTCTCTCTCTACCTCAATCACCACTGACTTGAGCGTCGGAGGGGCAATCCCGGAAACACCCCCGGGGTAGTCTGACATTATTTTGCAGGATTCAGGTGTACGGATACCGGAGCTCAGGCGAACGCTCTTGGGGCCCACATCGAATCACTCAACCTATTACAATCCTTAATTTCTTAGCAGAAACAGTTTGGCGCCGTCTGTGGGGAAGTTACAATCAAAGTTGCTTCGCCACCACTCACTAGAGATCTACTTCGCAATGGCCCCAGCCAAGAGCACTCGCATCAGACAGCCCTCAGCACAGGCTCAGAGGTCCGAAAGAGACCCCTCGCCATCTCATCAACGGAGGTCTGAACGGCCCAAAACGCCGACCGTTCAAACCCTCGACCATGAAGAAGAACAGTCCATCGATAATGGACATGATCTCTCACAGTAGCTACAGCACACTGACCCCCATCCCATATCCACGGCGGACATAAACTTGATAGCCGCTCAGCTCCAGCAGACCCTGCAGCAAAGCCTAATGGACATGTTGGCCAGCCTACAGCAGAGACGCCCTTTTCAGCCCCCTAAAGACCGAACCTTGGTCCCTTCCCTTCGGGCAGAGAACCAGGGTCAGCCTAGCCGACAACGGTCGGGGGCAAGGGAGCACAGTCAACACGATCGGCAACGATCCAAACAGGGGGAGGAAGAGCGGCACAGATCTAAAAGAAAATCTGCTAGGCGAGGAGAAGAAACTCACATATCCAAGTCACCCCGAGGCAACGTCGGGCATAAGCACAACGATGCCCGACACTTCCTCAACGAGAAGCACCTCAGCAAAGGTTACGACACGAGGTATATCCTCGATAAAAAGGCGGCTCAGCGTGAGGGGCATGGTGATTCTGCTCAATCGAAGCCTGTTCGGATTAACAGCGGGGCGCTCAAGTTCATGGTCCCATTCAGTCAGGCCATACTTGAGACGCCCAGCCCGGGAAAAGAACAAAACACCGACCATTGAGCCATTTGCGGGACTAACCGACCCGGATGATCATATGGCCACATACAAAGCTCAAATGAGCGTTCAAACTGGCTGCGAGGCCACTTGGTGCCGTTTCTTTTCCACAACACTGAAAGGACTGGCCCTGAACTGGTTCCAAGAGCTTCCCGCGGGGATCATAACTGATTTCTCGGTGCTCGAAGACCTATTCATTCACCAGTTTGTTGCAGGGAAAAGGCAAAAGAAAACAAGTCTCCATTTGATGGGAGTCAGGCAGGAGAAGAATGAAAGCCTGGCCGATTACATTAAAAGATTCAATGAGGAGTCATTGAAAATCTTAGATCTACAAGATGCGGTGGCGTTCGCTGCCCTAATGTCCGGACTTCAGCCCGGTCGGCTAAGATGGTCCTTGGCAGAAAACGAAGTCAAAACCTTCTCTGAAGCAATGACTCGGGCTCAAAGATTCATCCAAGCGACAGACATATGTCGCCACTCAGACGATGGGAGCAAGAAGAGAAAAGAAGAAGGAAATCACAAAGACCAACCGAAACAACAAAAGACAGGGGGCCGGTCAGACATGTTCAGTGACCATGGCCACGACCCCCGATTCAGCAAAAACAGGAGAGAAATCTACTTGGACATAAAAGATAAGTCCATGCTTCCGCGCCCACCCCCTATTAGAACAGCAACCGCTCGGAGAGATAGGAGCCAGTGGTGCGAATACCACAAGGAATGCGGGCACACCACCAAAGATTGCAGGGAACTTAAGAAATCCCTTGACAACCTGGCAGACCAGGGGAAGCTGAACCGATACCTCAAGCACTCTAGTGAGGAAAAGGGCAAACAGAAAGTCGATCAATCCAACAGCGGGGATACGGAGGGCTTCATCGGGGTCATAGCGGGTGGCTTCGCCTTAGGAGGCCTCACCGGCCGATCACGCAAAGCCCACCTCCAGAATCTTAAGAACCAAGTGCTTGACGTCCACCATCCCTGCCCCGATTGCCCCATCATGAAATTCGGGGAATCCAGTCGGCCACTACACACGCCCCATGACGACCCCTTGGTCATTGAGCTCAAAGTGGCCAACGCAAGAGTCAAAAGGGTGTTAGTGGATAGTGGATCCTCAACCGACATAATCACACTAGAGTGCCTCAGGAAGCTGAAGTACAATGAAAGGGATGTAACCCCCCTCAATCAGCCACTCATAAGCTTCGGGGGAAACTCGGTACATCCTGTCGGGTCTATAAAATTGCCTACTCGGATGGGAGAGAAGGGCAAAGGAAGAAGCCTACCGATTGACTTCCTGGTGGTAGACATCCCTCTGCCGTACAATATCATAATGGGAAGACCAACTTTGAACAATGTCAAGGCAGCGATCTCCATTTACCAACTTCTCATGCAATTCGAAACCGACGAAGGCAAAGTCGGAAAGATCCAAGGGGATCAGCAAGCAGCAAGGGAATGTTACGTTAACAGCTTGAAGAGCAAGGTCGACGTCCAAGAGGACTCGAAAAAGAGAAAGCGATAAGAAGGTCAGCCCTCAAGTGACCTCGGGGTTTACATTACTGAAAATCCCAAGCAGTACGAGCGCCCTCAGCCAGCAGAGGACGACGAAGAAGTCATCATTGACGAGAGACTCGGTCGGACCTTGAGAGTGGGCAAAGCCATATGGACCCTCAAACAAGAAAAAAAATCATCCAGGTACTCACAGAGTACATGGACGTCTTTGCCTACGAAGCTACAGAAATGCCTGGACTCGACCCCAAAGTTATGTGCCACGAGCTCAACATCAAAGAAGGGTTCAAGCAAGTCAAACAGAAGTTGAGGCATGAAGGCCCCGAAAGAAACACGGCGGCAGCTGCCGAAGTCAAGAAATTGCTTGAAGCAGGGTTCATAGAAGAATGTCAGTACTTAGAATGGCTGGCCAACGTTGTACTGGTCAAAAAGTCGAGTGGGGCATGGAGAATATGTGTGGATTTTACAGATCTGAACAAAGCCTGTCCAAAAGAAAACAACCCTCTGCCCAAGATCGACAGGCTGGTCGACTCAACTGCAGGTCACCCCCGCCTAAGCTTCATGGACGCAAATGCGGGGTATCACCAGATCCCAATGGCTGAGCACGATTGAGTCCACACCGCCTTCGTCACCAACCAAGGGGTGTATTTCTACAAAATGATGCCCTTCGTGCTCAAGAATACGGGGGCTACGTATCAGCGTACGATCAATAAAATCTTCAACGACCAACTGGGTCGGAACATTGAAGTATACGTCGACGACATGATCGTCAAAAGCAAGGTTCAGGGTGGTCACCCCTCAGACTTAAGAGAGACCCTCAGTACATTGAGGTGATTCCGTATGATGTTGAACCCGAAAAAATGTGTCTTCGGAGTAAAAGGAGGGAGGTGCCTCGGATTCCTGGTCGATGAAAGGAGAATCGAGGCAAACCCTGACAAAATCAAGGCTGTAATGGAGATCGCCTCGGAATGTAAGGGAAGTACAACGCCTAACCGGCTGTTTGGCCGCCCTCGTCGCTTCCTATCCCGGTCAGCAGATAAGAGCTCACACTTCTTCAAAACTCTAAAGAGAAAGGAATTCACTTGGGATGACGAAGCCGTACATGCCTTCACCTCCCTCAAAACACATCTGTCAACCCTCCCTAAATTGATTTCCCCCTTGCCGGGAGAAACAACTATCCCAATTCAGCATCACCCACATACCCCGATTAGTAAATCAGCAGGCTGATGCTCTGGCTCGGATGGCCAGCTCGGCGGAAGGGTCGGCTCCTCGGACAATTATGTGGGAAGTCCTTCGCCAGCCTAGCATCAATGTTAAGGAACAGTTGGTATTGAATCGGACATCTACATGGATGAAAGAGGTAGTTGGGTACTTGAGAGACGGAACATTACCGGAGGATCACAAAGAAGCCGAGCGAGTCAAGCACAAATCCGGATGGTTCCTATGGCATGAGAACCAACTCTACAAAAAATCTTTCACCCACCCACTACTCAAATGTGTGACTCCTGAAGAAGGGGATTATATCCTAAGGGAAATCCACCAAGGGGCCTGTGGAGGTCATCAAGGGGGAAGAACCATAGCCGGAAAAGCTCTCAGAGCAGGTTACTACTAGCCTACTCTGAAATCAGACGCTCACGAGCTGGTCAAAAGGTGCCCGTCTTGTCATATCCATTCGGACATCCCAAGAGCACCAACCACCGCCTTGATAACAATTCAAGCGGTTCCGCCATTCGATAAATGGGGTATGGACCTACTCGGACCATTCCCCCTAGCCTCAGGTCAAAGGAAATTCCTAATAGTCGCCATCGACTACTTCACTAAATGGACTGAGGCCGAGCCACTCTCCTCTATAACAGATAAGCAGGTTCAAGCGTTCATTTGGAGAAACATCATAACCAGATTCGGAGTTCCCAGGGTCCTGATTTCCGACAATGGATGTCAATTAAACAGTGGCCCTACTCGGGAGTACTGTGCTCGGTTTGGAACACTTACCAAATTCTCCGCCGTCTCCAGACCGCAAATAAATGGACAGGCCGAGTCAGCCAACAAGATAGTCCTCAAAGGAATCAAGAAATCCTTAGAGGCTGCCAAAGGAGCATGGGTCGATGACTTGCCTGGAGTCCTCTGGTCGGCTCGAACCACTGCAAAGGAGGCAACGGGGCATTCCCCGTTCAGCCTTGTGTATGGGAGCGAAGCAGTCTTGCCAGTGGAAATTGGCTTCCCCTCACCCCGAATGACCTTCTACGAGTTCGAGAAGAACGAGGAGGAAAAACCGGTCAACTTGGATTTGTTGCCAGAAACAAGAGGCAATGCACTGCTAAAATCCATCCAGTACAAATAAAGAGTCACTCGGCAATTTAATCGCCGAGTAAAGGCTAGACCAATACAACTTGGCGATTGGGTCGTTCGGAAAGTAGAAGCCACTGGACTCTCGCACCTGAAAGGGAAGTTGGGGCCTAACTGGGATGGCCCTTACAAAGTAACAGAAATCATCAGACCTGGCACATTCCGACTAGAGTCCCCAGAAGGTATTCCCCTTGCCGGCCCTGGAATGCAGACAACCTCATAAAATACTTTGTTTAAATGTTTGTCACTTGCAATAAGGGGCATATATTGTAATAGCTAAATGATAGCTGGTCGGCAATTTTTGTAACAAGTCAGACTATTAGACTTAGCCAGTCGAAATAGTTGGCGTTTTTGTACTCAAGACTTAACCAGTCAATATGATATCCGATTCGGCAAAAATTGACCAGGCAAAAGTCAACACTCATCCGGCAAAAGACTTAACCAGTCAAAAATACTAAGTCAAAAATCAGTAACTTAACCAGTTATTCAAAACAAGTCATCTGGTCAAATACAGATTAAGATCAACGAAGCTAATCGGACAACCAGTTATTCAAAACAAGTCATCCGGTCAAATACAGATCAAGATCAACGAAGCTAATCGGACAATATTGCAATCAACAAACACAAGGAAAAATGAGGCCAAAAGTAAGTTTCATTAAGTCAGTCGGGCATTACATAGGAGGAATCATTACAAGAGCAATTGAAACATAATCTAAAAATGACAAAGTACAAATGCCATGCATCCTAAGAGCTAGGGGGAGGGAGATCAGTCATGCTCCCAGCATTAGTCTCAGTGTTATCACCGACCAGCTCCTCACCCCGACCAGCATTGGCAGTCTCATCGGCATCATTATCATTATCATCATCGCCGTCAACAACGTTGACATCAACTTGGCCCTCATCCTCCTCATCATCATCCGCCTCGGCCTCCTCAAGATCCAGCTGAGCCCGGATCCTGGCGTTGTCGGCGTCGATCGACTTCTAATAGCCAGACCAGACGTCGGCCTAAACAAGTTCAGGATGGGACTCGGCCAGGACTTTCTTCAGCCGATCCAGGGCCTCGTCCTCCCCCATCTTGTGGGCCGCACTACCCACCTCGTTGGCATAGACCTCAGCAGCATCAGACTTCTCCCAGTCAGCGAACCACTGATCCTCGGTCTTGATCTTGCCCTCAGCCTCAGTCAACTTGGCTTCATGATCGGTCACTCTCTGCTCAGCTTCCTTTAGCTTAGAGAGGGCATCATCCTTAGCAGTCTGCGCCGAGTTGTGGGAAAAAATGAGGTCGGCCCTCTCCTTCTCCCACTTGGCCCGCTCCTCGTCGAAGCCCTTATGGTCGGCTTCGATGGCCTTCTCGGCATCGTCAAGCTTCGACTCGGCTATACGTTTGTCCTCGTTGGCTCGATAGACCTCGTCAAAGTGCTTCTTGCCTTCTCTTTGAGAACGGCCACCTCTTCAGCCGAGCTTACCCGGTTCTGAGCAACATTGGCCATCCGAGCGGAGAACTGAAATGAAAGAAAAAGTTAGAAGATATAAACAAGCAAAAGTATAAAAATGGCTCGACGAGAAAGAGGCGTGCTCACATCCAGCCAAGAGCGGAATAGCTCGTTGGTCTCGTTCGGACCATGGGTCGTCTCTATATACTCCCGGTCGGCTGGAGTGTATATGTACTACAGGGCTTTAGTCCAACGACCGTCCTTTTCGGCGTGACTCAGTCCTGTAAAAGGAACGAGGCCACCACATCATTCGGACTGCCCCCGAGCCGTTCGAAGGACGGAGACATGGGAGTGTACTGGGGGCTCCGAATCGGATTGAAATCCGAAGAATGAAGAGAAAGCGCTCCGCCATCAGTTTGCTGGGGAGGAGCCCCCCTCGGGCTAATGACCTCAATGGATTTAGAATTTTTGGCGGCCTTCTCCCGATCAGCCTTGGCAGCCTTCTCCCGATCGGTCTTGGCCCGTGCGACCGCCTTCTCAGTCTGAGCGACCTTGTCGGCGGATTGCTCCTTCCTCCTCTTCTGTTTTGGCTTGGCAGGGTCCTGAAGCAAAGCAGTAAGCAGTTAGCAAAAACATGAATCAAATGGGTTGCCATTCGGCAGAAAAGTATGGCACAAACGTACAACTTAGCACACCTTGGGCGGAGCAGGGACCTTCATGGTCTTTGACGCTATCTCGGCCTTTATCCGAGCCGCTCTCATCGCTGTGACGTTTAGCTTGACAGCCATTGTTGGTTCGGTCTCGTCGATGTACGCTCGGGCGGGTTCTGCAAAAGGCGAAACAAAGTGTTAGTAAAAAAAAGCAGAAAACTCAGGTTATCATACCAGCCACCCTAAACTATCCCCCCGGCACATTACCCTTCGGAAAGGTCGAGCTAAGACCCATAGTCGAAAGGAAATGTCCGTCTTTGAAAAGTTTGCAGTCGGGCAACCACTGACCGGGTACGAATATCTCGCCCCCGTCCACGATTCTTGACTCGGTCTGCATGTAACAAGCCGCCACACCCTCCTCGTCATCAAGTTCACCCACTCGGAAGTTCAGGGCGATAATGGGCTCGATCGGAGGAGGAACAAGGGGAATCCCCCAATCTTCTCCAAAATAAATGAAGGCAAACTCCCTCTGAAACCCCTTCTGCGAGGAAGGAAGGTTGAGGACAGTTCGATACCCCGGTCGGACCTGAAAGCTCCACCAACCCGGTCCGTTAGTTGCGGCCATAACCTCGACCAGCCTATACATGTGCCTCCATAAATTGATAGTCGGTCGGATTCTGATCAAGTCACAAAGGACCTGGAAGGCGTTGATTCCGCCCCAGGAGTTGGGAGAAATTTGGCAAATTGCCAAATTGTAGGCGTTCAGCAACTCCTTAACAAAGGGGGTCAGCGGAAAGCGGAGCCCCATCTCCAACGATTTATAATAAACGGCTATACATCCGGGAGGAGGGCTGAGCACTGTATGATGGGCCTCTGGTCGGACCAGATAGTAGGGGTCCCTGATCTGAAACATCGTGGCTGTCCCTCGGAGACCATCTATTAAAGACTTTATCAAGCTCGGCTCGGGAAAGAAGGTTCCAGGCCCCCCTTTCGGATCCAAATCAGGGTATCTTAGCTCCTGACCCGAAGTAGATGCTTCTCCTGCTCCCCCTCGACATGGCCACCCGCACTACATCAGAAGATAAATATTTGTCTAAGTAACTCCTCGAGGGGGGGTAGGCTAAAGACACCTCCTAGGGGTACGGAATGATGCCCTCGGCCTCGTTCTCTACCGAAGAAGGAGGGCTCGGAAGAGTAACTGCGTCGGGCACAGCCGAGGGGTCGGGACAACTTATTACAGTCGACACCAACGTTATTCCCATCCCCCTCACGTCCTCGGACAATTTGTAGGGAGGTGAGGTCGGGGGTGTCGCTGACTCGGACGAATCTCCCATTATTTATGGACAAGGGAGTCGGCCGAGATTATTCTAAAGAAAAGAAAGGACAAGAAAACTTAAAAGGAGAGCAAGAGCGTACCTGGTCGGACGGAAAGACTGGAAGAAGAACTCGAAAGGTAGAGAGAATTTGAAGATTTGTGAGAGAGGAGATTTGAAGAAATGAGCAAATGATCGAAAAATCTCTCTCCTCCCTCACATATATAGGCGCGCCTAGGGGAATGTGCAACGCAAACCCCCCCGCATCTCTTTCATGGGCTTTTCATAGCGGCCCAACTAGACCTATTCAGTCCAAACCTTTGAAAGTCCAAAAAGGCCAAGCATCATCCTTCGGGGCCAAAGGGAAGCCAAACATCAAAACTTCTTGCAAAGCGCCTAGTCAGCTCGATCCAGGAGAAGGACCCCCAAATCTCAAGTATCAAAAGTGGCCATGTGGCAACCCCACTCGGACAGCTTGGGGCTAATTAGGCCCTCATCCGAGTAGTCTCATAACCCCCTCGGTCAACAGGAGCTCCCCTCCTTGCCGAGTCGCTTCTATACTTGGTCAAGGCCTAGCATCAGCTATCACCTACTCGGACAGCTTGGGGCTCATTAGCCCCTCATCTGAGTAGCCTCATAACCCACTCGGTCAACAGGAGCTCCCCTCCTTGCCGAGTCGCTTCTATACTTGGTCAAGTATGGCCTAGTATCAGCTAGCACCTACTCGGACTGCTTGGGGCTCATTAGCCCCTCATCCGAGTAGCCTCATAACCCACTCGGTCAACAGGAGCACCCCTCCTTGCTGAGTCACTTCTATACTCGGTCAAGTATGGCCTGGTATCAGCTAGCACCTACTCGGACAGCTTGGGGCTCATTAGCCCCTCATCCGAGTAGCCTCATAACCCACTCGGTCAAAAGGAGCTCCCCTCCTTGCCGAGTCGCTTCTATACTTGGTCAAGTATGGCCTAGTATCAGCTAGCACCTACTCGGACTTGTCCTTCCGCAGGAAGGGGCCCGGTCGTCCCCCTCCTTCTCCCATAGAGGGTGACCCGGTCGACGCTCAACTTTCAACGAAGAAGTGACCCGGTCGGCACTTCTCCTTCAACAAGAAGGGACCCCGTCGGAGCCTATCCTTCGACAGAAAATGCCCCGGTCGGCTCTCTCCTACTCCCATAAAGGGTGACCCGGTCGGAACTTTTCCTTCAACAGGAAGTGACCCGGTCGACTCTTTCCCTCCATGACCCGGTCGGCACTCTTCCTTCAACATGAAGTGACTTGGTCGGCCCTCCCCTTCTCCTATAGAGAGTGACCCGATCGACACTCTTCCTTCAACAGGAAGTGACCTGGTCGGCTCTCCTCTTCTTCTACAGAGAGTGACCCGGTCGGCACTCTTCCTTCTACAGGAAATGACCCGGTCGGATCTCCTATAGAGAGTGACCCGACCGGTGCCCACCTCTCCCATGAGAGATGACCTGGTCGACATTTTCCTTTCAAAAGGAAGCAACTTGGTCGGCACCGTTCTTCCCACCAGGAGGTGACTTTGTCGATACTCTTCGCTTCAACAGAAAATGGCATGGTCGGTGCCAAGGCATATTCGGTGTATCCATCTTGGATGGACAGTGAGTTAGTCGGAGTTAAGGCAGTCGCTATTCCGCCACGGACGGGTATCACTCAGTCAGACCCCCATGATCCCCCATCCCTGGCGTGGGGCTAATTGTTTGGGCTGAATTAATCAATAACCCAATAAAGATATAAAAGCCCCTAAAGCTCGGGACAGGTGGCAATGGTGGGTCCCACCAATGGGTTGACCTAATCTCAGAGATTTGGGGATCCCCAGCAATCATTGCCTGAAAAGGCAATATGCCCATTGGTCCCAAGGAAGCCCATTCAATCCATGCTTCCTGTCTAGGAACTCCCAACACTATAAATACCAACAGCCTCATCAATAAAGAGGTATTGAATTCTCAACCAACAAACCAGAGCATCTCTCTCTAGATTCTCTCTCTACCTCAATCACCACTGACTTGAGCGTCGGAGGGGCAACCCCGGAAACACCCCGGGGGTAGTCTGACATTGTTTTGCAGGATTCAGGCGTACGGATACCGGAGCTCAGGCGAACGCTCTTGGGGCCCACATCGAATCACTCAACCTATTACAATCCTTAATTTCTTAGCAGAAACAGGGGGAAAATCTTGGAGTCTTCAAATTTATCAACTTGTTATCCTCTCCTTCTGTTGCTTTTGTGAACTTCTTTTTAGTATTATCTCGTCTGAGACTGCTGGAGGTGTTGGTGGAATGTAATTTCTAAACCTAATTTTGGTTGATTGAGATTTAATTTGTTTTCATTGAGAAATTTAAGCTGATTATTGATGTTTGTTGTAGTTGTTGTTTTGGTGATTGTGGTGTAGCTAGTACTGTTTGATGTTTTCAGAGGACAATATGAATGTTTGTCATTGGAAAGATAGATATTTGGGTTGGAAAGTACAAACATTGAATGTAGGTCATAGGGAAGGGGAGGACATGGTGGTTCCATGGTTTGATGAAAGAGAGGGGAGGGACATTGAGAAATGGTTTGGTGTTTGTATAAAGTAACCCTTATAATTACAAAAAGTAACCCATACTTTTAGTAAAAAAATAACCCTTCAACATTATAAAAAAGTAACCCTTAGTATTTGAAAAACTAACCCTTTGTTTTAATAAAAGTAACCCTGTTACAAAAAATAACCCCTGCATAAGGGTAAAGTAACCCTATAATAAATGTAAAAAGTAACCCCATATTTCAGTAAAAGTAACCCTTTATAATTACAAAAGTAATCCCTTATAATTACAAAAAGTAACCCCTAGTTTCAATAAAAAGTAACCCCTTATAATTATAAAAAGTAACCCATACTTTCAATAAAAAGTAACCCTTCAACATTACAAAAAAGTAACCTTTGTATTTGAAAAAGTAACCCCTAGTTTTAATAAAAGTAACCCCTGTTATAAAAAGTAACCCCTGCATAAGTATAAAAGTAACACCTTAGATTGAAAAGCAACGCGTTTTACTTTTTATGAATAAATGAGATTACTTTAAATATATAATGGGGTTACTTTTTATGAACTAAGGGGTTACTTGTACCTTTATTATGGTTACTTTATATAAATATTTCAAGCTATTATATAATAATTAGAGTTACTTTTGTGAACATATGAGGTTACTCGAACAAATAAATAAGGTTACTCATACATTTAATTAGGGTTACTTTTATTAACTAATGATGTTACTTTTATAATATAATGGGTCATTTGAAAAAATATATGAGGGTTACTCGTAGTAATAAATGGGTTACTCATATAATAAAATAAGGTACAAATAATAATCGTTACTTATTATGAAGTAATGGATTCCACGTATTATAAAATAATATTACAAATGCATTTGAAAGAATTTTTGGAAAACGGGTTCTAGAGAGAGAGGCTCTGCCTTCTCTCTAGAAAACCCCCCTTTTAGCCCCAAATTAATTTCCTTAGAAATTGAAACCCTAGCCTTCTCACTCTTCTTCAATTCCTAGATCTTGCCATTGTTATGGCTTATTTTCTTACCAAGTAGATCAATTCTCTTGTCCTCAGTTCAGATTGTTCGCAGTTTTGAGGTGAGTTCTTGAGGGTTTGCAATCGAAGTGGGTTTCTTCTCCTCCTTTCTTCGGCTGGGATCCGTGTGGTGTTGGTTCAAGGTGTCGATTTTTCTGGGTGGATCACAGGTTTCGCATCGCCGGTGAATGTAACGGGGGAGCGTTCGCTGGTTTTGGTGTTCCGTTCTCCGGTGTTATGTGGCGGCGAGTGGTAGCATTTAATTAGTTCTTATTTTCTGGATTTTATTTCTTTTTCATGTTTTTATGTAATTTTCTGTTTTTTTTTTTAAAGTTTTTTGTTTTTAGATGGTTAGCTTTGTGGTTGTTCTTGTGGCCTCAAGTAATTGTGCCTCTCTTGTGAAGATTTGGGAGCTTATTCATTTTCGGTGGTGTTTGTCTTGCCCCCCGAGAAGGGTTTGACGTCGATTTGGGCCTGGGGAGATGGTGTGATGCCGTGGCGGAGCATTTGCTCGAGTTCCTTAGTGCTCCTTTTTCTTCGTGTTTTCTGTACTTGAGGCTTATTGTAACCACCCTTATGGGTGCTTTAGGGGGTGTCTCTTGTGTAGACACCTCCTAGTTGTTTCTTTCCTTTATAAAAAAAATAAAATAATATTACAAATAATAAGGGTTACATGTACTTTCAGATAGGGTTATCTGAAAACAGATTCACGCTTGGGCTTTTTTTAAAGGGGACGCGAGCATCATTATAAGGCCTAGATTGGGCTTTTTTTATTAGCTGGCCACGTCCTTATTTATCAACGTGGTAAAGGTAAAATTCTGGAGGAAATGAGAGGAGAGAGAAAATAGGAAAAAAATGGGGGAAATAAGAGGAGAGAGAAAATGAGGCAAAAAAATAGGGAAAATGAGAGGAGAGAAGATGGGGAAAAATGAGGGAGAGACATCAAAGAAAAAAAAAGCATTTGTTTTCTTAATAAAAAAAAAGGAAAGAGAGAAAGGGGGCGCGGCGCCGCGGCCACATCATTAGTTGAAGGTGTGGCCCGCCTCTTTTAAAAGATTGCGTAATTTTTTTTGGTGTCCCCGCTCAAATTGTAGATATACCCTAAAAGCATAACATAACAAAATTAAGGCACAAAAATCATTTCCAGTATAGCAGTGCAATTAAATTAGATTACAAAGAAAACTCACGACAATGTATTTCGTGTATGAATAATACACCGGCCGGCTCACATTACTTAATCCAGTAGGTTAAAAAAAAAAAAAAATACACCGGCCGGCTCACATTATTTAATCCAGTAGGTTCATGATGGCTGGACACGGGCGAACCAAAGCTCGCAACGGTTCGGCTTTCTGCAAGTTAAACCCAGCCGCTTTAGTCATATAAACCAACATATAATTAATGTTGGATTTCATCCAAAGTTTAACGCGAAGAGTTTGGCGAGGACTTGGCGAGGCTCGCGGTGGGTGCCGCGACTCGCGGTGGACGCCGTGACTCGCGGTGCTCGTCTGTGTCTCGTGGTAGATTGCCGCAAGCCTACCGCGACTCGCGGTGTATGCCGCGACTCGCGGTTTTCGAGATATCCGAAATATTTTATTTTCTTCTTATTTCCGGATTTGTTTCGGAGTTGTTTTATAACCCTTATATAAATAGCTTCTTGGCCGTTTTCCTCCCTCGATGGTTTTTTCATTAACCTAAACACATGGCTAACCTCTTTCTTCGAGTTTTGAGCAGTTCTTGAGAATCTCCAATCGTTGATCCGGGTGCACGGAGTCGGGGATTGTTGTGTGAACCTTGGGGGACGAACGTCATCGAGAATCCGCACCGGAGATGGCGAAATTCGTTTCTAAGGCAAAAGGGCCTCCATACCACGGCGCAACGTTGTTTTTGTGGAATTCAACTAAGTTCAGTTGATTTTTATCTGCAGATAAGTTTCTTCTCTATATTGTGTATCAATATAGTTTATTTATTTGTTCTTCATGAATACATTAATCTAACTCATATTTCCAACAATTTAGAAACGAATTTATTTAGATTGTTGTATTCATGTTGATGTATAATTTATTCTAACCTAATTTTAACAATCTACCTTGGAAAGGATTCCTTGAGTATTGGTTATTTGTTTGGATATAGTTAGAAAAATTAAGTCTTGTGTATTGACTTATTATGGAGGTTTGAAGGACTAATTTATTATATGTTGATTTCCATATTTTTGTGGATCGTCCTTTGCTGCGTATTACTATTGTTTTCAGTCTTATGAACAATGGTATTTGTGATCAACAAGTTTGGTGGATCTGCTCGTGTGTGTTTTCTTTTTAATCAAATCCAAGAGGTGGAATTTGTCTTTAGTGTATGATTACCCTAAAATTTGGTGCTTTGCGCGTATGAGGTGTAACCTTGAGTGTTGGGAAAGTTTGTGGTGTTCATCTCTCCCATAATGTTGGAGCTTAGAGGTGGAAAAGTAGTTTGGCATCTAGATGTCTCATAAATTATGTTGTTAGATGCTAAAGGCAATTCTTTGGCAAGTTTTAGTCCAAGAGGGATTAATGCATTTTCCAAGGTGTAATCATCATATTACTCGAGTTATTGATGCAGTAGGAAGCTAAGTAAATTTCAAGGTCATACGTCTCATTGAGTTCTTGATAGCTATCAGATAAGTCAAGTGGACGTTGTTCTTAAGACTACTACAAGGGAAGTTTCCTCCTTAATTTAATTTTGTACTCTAACCTATTTACATGAATTATTTTATGTACCCCTTTCATATATAACAGTCAATTTTGTGACATGTTAGGTTTGTGAGGGTTGAGTTAGAGGTTGAAACGTTCAAGCAAGCAAAGGGGAGTTGGAGGAGTGGCAACTATGTGGAATTCATAGTATCTTCAACAGGCTTGGCAAAAGGGAGGTTTTTCTCTTACCGTTAATATTCCAAGTATAGCTTATTTACATAATTTATTTTATGTACCCATTGCTTGGTTTTTTAAATTTATACTTGTGTCCTCAAACTGTTAGTTTCTTTTGAGAAATGAGTTTGTGTTTGAGACTAATGAGTATATTAGTTTGGCCTGCTTGAGTAGACATGATGAGAAAGCAAACTTCATGATTGACCTTTGAACTGGGAATTGTTTACTTCTGCTTGTTGCATTGTATATGTTGTATACAAGTCGTATATTTGGTACTTTAGAGTTGCTTTGTAAGACTCTTGTAGGGTTTTAATTTGTTGACCATGTCTAGTCATATGGACTTTTGGATTGGTTGAATGACCTTTTGGGTAATCTAACTGCAACTCTAGTGCTAAGTCGTGTCTTGGAGTAACCCTATAGTTGTGTCTATTAGGGTTATTGAATTATTTGAGTTAATTCTTGAGGACTTAGCTTCTTTGGTAAACTTGGAGTAATGATTGGTGAATGTTATCATGTTTCATGTGTTGATTGATCAGAGGCTAGCATTCCTATCCTTTTGTTAAGGGTCTAGGTGAGACCATTTGGGACTCCTTGTAAATAAGCAGAATTTTGAGGTTAATGGTGGTTGTGTGCCAAGTGAGGGAAATCATTCAAGGATGAAGGATCATGAGGGTTTTAAGAGGGTTATGAGTATTCTTCAGACCATCTTCGGGTATCATCTCTCATGTGGGGGTTATCGTCATTTTCGGTAAGTTATGGCCTATGTAAGATAAGCCGATGAGCTGTTAGTTATTCTCCATGTTCTCATTGTGGGGGTTTCTAGCTATGGTCGGATTTCTATCCTTCCTTCACACAGTTGGTGTGAGGATTTAGTTCTCTATGGTTCTTTCTTGGCCGAATTTGATGATGTGTTTATTTCTTCTTGAATAAGCTCGTTGGATGAATCTCATGATATCATTGATGATTTGTTAGTCATTGATATGATTGTTCAGTAGTCATGATTATGTGTTTGTTGCCTGATTCTATTTGGTGTCTCTCCTAGTATTGTTGATGTGTAGTTCAGTAAAGGAGTAGCAAAAGGTTAATTCTCTAAGTTAGCAAAGTCCAGCCTTGCTTGTAACCTACGTGGTTAGAAAGTTGATATTGTTGATCAACTATGTGAAGTCTATGGGTTATTATCTGGTGGTGATGATCAGTTCACAAGGGGTTTTTATGACTTCGATTGGGACTAGTGCTTTGAGAAAAACAAGCTTGAACATGACTCATTAGTGACTGTCATACTCACCGTGTATGTCTTTCTTGGGACCATATTTGATACTTTGGGTGTGTGTTGGTCTTCAATAGACTTTAAAGTTGTGAGCCTGAAAAGCTATGGGCAAGGTACATGATTCTGAGGTTCATTAATGTTTTGATATTGACCTATGTAGTTATCTCACATGTTGCTAAGTTTGCCTAGGCCAGTGGCTGTGTTTGCATTGGAATCGTGTTAATTGATTGCGTATTAATTTGATTTGTAAAGTGCATAATTGAATGGCATCTTAGAGAAGGAAGAGTCACTAAATATTCCGGGATTTGGAGCTGACATGTAAGGTTTCCTTGGTGAGAAGACTTGAATGGTCTGTAGGTGGTTTATGGTTCATACCACTTCGTATGATTAGTTCCTTGTGATGAACTAAGTTTTGTATCTTGGTTTTTCAAGATGGTATTTGTTTGAGTGATATTGATCAAATTGACATTGTTTGGTGATCATGTGTCTATGATTGATCTTATGTCTTTGATGTTCACACTCTTGATGTCTTTATGAAACTGAAGGTTTCGATTCTTGAGCCAAGATGGAAGTTGGGGATGAGGTAATTCATGTGGTTCATGGATGTAATGCCAATGTATTGGTAATGGCACCTTTTATCTCAATCTTGTTAAGAAAACATGGTTTGTAACAGGTTAAACTAGAAGGTTGAATAGTTAGCATGAACTATTATGTTCTGTATGCATGTTTATGAATTGTCTCTAGAAAGTGATTTTCTAAATGATTATGCTTATATGTTTATAAGTTTATATGTTGGCATATTGTTCTTGATCGGTTGCTTTGTTGAGGAGATGCAAAGTAAGATGTGTTGCAGAAGTCAACCATAAGAATAAGTTCATTGAGTTGAACCGATTAAGTCAAGAAGTCGACCGATGAGGAAATCCTTGGCAAGTTGCCTAGTTGTGGGGGTAATGAAATATTCACTTATTTACATTGTGATGTTTCGGATGCTTACGTACATTGTCAAGTGAAGGCAATGGAGCCACATATGGACAGGGAGCATGCACAAAGTTGGTGTTGTGTTAACCGAGAGGACCCGATGGATGCTTTTTGAGGTCCCGTGTTGGGACTAGCCATGCTCACGTGGGGTCACATAACCATAACCGGCTTTGGTGGCTCACTAGTTCAAACTTAATGGATGTGTGAGGATCCATTACCAGACTTGGTGGTTTGAATAGTGAGCTTGATGGTATAGTGACAGGACAATCCATTACCTTTGTGGTGGCTTACTTTGTTTGAGCTTAATGGATTGATGAATCTATAACCTTTGGTTGGTTCAACCGGCAATTGAACTTGGTAGATTCATAGATATCAAGTTGGACAAGTGATTGTCCTTAATGTGTCTATAGTTCTAAGACATGACTTATAGACACACCCGGCATACAATGTGATGTTGTATGTGGCATACAATGAGATATCAGATGTGAGGTTGAGCTTGACCGCTCTTAATGTTTCCATATCCCAAAGAGGCTTGGGTGGTCTTTGGAATGGACTTCGATGGTTACACCGTTGTGATGCCTTGTGCATGATCTCACATGGTCGGTATCATACACCCGAAAAATGGATGATCCGCTTTGTTCAAACCTAATGGATCGTGAGAGTCTATAGCCTTTATGGTGGTTTGACAAGTGGAACCGATGGTACTCGGCGGCAACCTACAGGGGGTGAGTTGGAGTCCATGGCCTTTATGGCCGATTCATTTAATTGAACGTAATGGACTTGATGTTTCTATGGCCTTCGTGGCTGATTCAAATTTATTTGAACGTAATAGAACATCAGATTTGAGTGTGAAGGGATGGCCTCCTTCTGTCGAAAGTCGTACTTGTAGGCATTCTAGAGCGCTCACTGGAATCCCAGGGTGATGGCCACGATTGTTGAACTGTGTGTATGTTCACAATCATTTGAAAGACATGTGACTTGTCTTAAAAGGAATATGAATTGTATGATCAACAGTGTTGTATGTTGTTCAAGAGGCAATTCATGGATAACGCGGAGTTCTTCAAGCTCGAGGGTAAGATATGTGTTATCGGGTCCCTTCTCTCTCCCCGAAGTTCAATCCAATGGACACTTGTAGGTGAGGGGACACCCCATCTCACTAACATGCTAGTTCAATCCTTGGACACTAGTTTGTAAGTATCAAACCTTCCTTTTACCGCTCATTTCTTATTTCTCATGTCTTCGCGTTTGTGGGGGATTGTTGGATTTCATCCAAAGTTTAACGCGAAGAGTTTGGCGAGGACTTGCCGCGACTCGCGGTGGGTACCGCGACTCGCGGTGGACGCCGTGACTCGTGGTGCTCGTCTGTGTCTCGTGGTAGATTGCCGCAAGCCTACCGCGACTCGCGGTGTATGCCGCCACTCGCGGTTTCCGAGATATCCGAAATATTTTATTTTCTTCTTATTTCCGGATTTGTTTCGGAGTTGTTTTATAACCCTTATATAAATAGCTTCTTGGCCGTTTTCCTCCCTCGATGGTTTTTTCATTAACCTAAACACATGGCCAACCTCTTTCTTCGAGTTTTGAGCAGTTCTTGAGAATCTCCAATCCTTGATCCGGGTGCACGGAGTCGGGGATCGTTGTGTGAACCTTGGGGGACGAACGTCATCGTGAATCCGCACCGGAGATGGCGAAATTGTTTCTAAGGCAAAGGCCTCCATACCACCTACGCAACGTTGTTTTTGTGGAATTCAACTAAGTTCAGTTGATTTTTATCTGCAGATAAGTTTCTTCTCTATATTGTGTATCAATATAGTTTATTTATTTGTTCTTCATGAATACATTAATCTAACTCATATTTCCAACAATTAATCCTCTCTAACTCAAAACACTGAATTATGGAGCCAAGGGTTAGCCCAATGACACGGCTAGCTAACCCTTCTCCAGGACAACTTCTTCTACCAGACCCAAATGGCATCATTTTGTACCCTATCTTGTGACCCTCCACTCCTTCAAATCTCTCGGGTCGAAAACTTTTTGGATCATCCCAAATCTTCGGGTTATTTTGTATAGCCCATAAGTTGATCCGGGAGCATTGTACCACGGGGAATATGGTATCCTTCGACCATGCAATTTTCTGACGATTCGTGGGGAACTAGATGTGGTGCGAGTGGGATACATTCGGAGTGTTTCATTGATGATGCACCGAAGATAAGGAAGGTGGTTGAGATCGGATTCGTTAAGTAATCTTTCATAGCCAACATGATTGTGGATTTCGGTTTTGGCTTTGTTCGTAACTTGGGGATGGTTGAGTAAGAGTGATAATGCCCATTCCATGGTTTCTCGCAGATGTATCCGATGATCCTATTAAGAGATCCCGAGCATATGTACACGTAAATCAATGAAGTTTCTATCTTGTTACAAGAATATTTAAAGTATATATAGGAGTAAGAACAAGAAACTAGCTCACATTTGGAAACAAAGGCCCTTTCTTACCTTTATGATGTTTGCTAGATATAGATTAGTTGTTTCTAAAGCATAAAACTTATTTTTTGCATATTCTAGGTGATTTTGTCCAGCTAGAACTTGTTTATGAGTATTCTAGTTTTTCTTATTTACAATTGTGTTATTTACCTATCTACTACTCTCTCCATTTTTAATTTTTATTCCACTTTGACTTTTGTATTATTTATGTAATCCACTTTCACCATATTTTTTAACTAGTATATAAGAAACAAATATTATCATATAAAAAACAAATAATTCAATTCATATTATCATAACATCAACTTTTTAAAAAATTTATTACCCCATCCGTCTCAAATTAATTAAAACACTTATCATATCATATAGTTCTAAGTAACAAGTTGTTGAATGCTTATTACTTGTTATTTTATTAGAATAATTGGGTATTTTTATTGAAGGGGAGATAAAGTGGTTTGTTTTATTAAAAGAGAGAGTGTGATGGATCAAAGGAGTACCAGAGAAGTACTAGAAATATTAGTAAGATCATTCACAATATTTGTATAGACGTGTTCAATCTGTCTTTGAAAAATTGAAAAATAAAAGTGTTCAAACTAATTTGAGATGCAGGAAATAATCGATAATTAGAGATATTAAAGGTCAATATTGTATATTGATAAGTATGAAAGTCACTAAATTAAAGATAAAGGAAGTAAAAGGAGTAAAATATCTTTATTAATTCCGATCAACCATAAACGATCCCGCCTTTTTATGTTTCGTTTATATACCTAAAGGTTAGAGTTTTAGGCTAAAGATATTGGATGGCTTGATGTATAATACCATCAACATATATAAGGAGGTTTCCAAAATAATCTTAATAAAAGTCTCCAAAAAACACAAAATCGTGCATCTTACGATTTACGATATTAGGGAGAAAAAAAACCCTACTTTACTCAACAAAAAGTCAACTCTAAGTTAAAAATGCATATAGTGTAAGAAATAGAAAACGTACCAAAATAATGCCGAAGATAATTTCATCGTTGTAATACTCAGGCTCCAACTCTTACAACTTCAACAAAACCTGAATCAACGGCTTCACCTTAAACTCTTCATTTCCATCATCCACCACCACCATCTTCTCTTTATGTTCCTCAACCAACTCCTTCAAAATCATCCGTCGTTCGACGTCGAATTTCCTTAGCCTCCTCTCTTTCCACCAGTCTAACCACCTTAGACATGGGATCATATCTCCAATACAAGCATCATTAAACAAAGTCAACATCTTTGCCAACATCTCCCTAAATTTCTCACCATTTTTTTCACCTTCCACTCCATAATACCTCTTCCCGAATATCATCCTAGTCATAACGTTCATAGAAAGAACATACACTAATGGCTTCATTACTACCTCGGATGATGATGATCCGCAAAGTTCACGCAGCCGTTGGATCATTAGCTTCACTTCATCGGACCGTATGCCTGCGAGTGATTTAAGACGGTTAGACGAGAGGATTTCTACGGTGGTGATCCTACGTAGGTTTCGCCAGTGAGGTCCATAAGGGGCCCAAACTCGGCGCTTCCCGAGTCGGAGCAGCCTCCCGAGTCGAAGCTGCCACGAGTAGGAGTAGTTCCCCGAGTGGGAGCAATTCTCGAGTGGGAGCAGCTCTCGAGTGGGAGCAGCTCTCGAGTGGGAGCAAGTTCCTCGAGTGGGAGCAGCTTCCCGAAGTTTCATAGTTGAAACAAGCAGTTCCTGAGCAGGAACTGTAGGTGCGAAGTTCCTTAAAGGAACTAGCATGTCGAAGTTCCAGAGGTGGAGCTATCAGCATGCGGTTCCTGAGTTGGAGCAACATGGAGCATGAAGACAGGAAGTATGAGTTTATTTTCTAGGATTCATGTAAGTATGTGGAAACGTGAACGGTAAAGGAACAAGGTGCCAAAAGGAACTCGTGGAACTTAGAGTTAAAAGTATTTAAGAGTCAGTAAGTTGTTGCATATTATTATCTTAATCTGTAGGATTTATTAGAGTTTGGTTCTTAATAAATCTCTAATTGATTAATTATTTTTAGATAATATGCATTAGTTGTTTTAGGATAAGATTTAGTTTTTAAATAAAAAAGATAAGTTTTAAATAAAATCAGTTTTAATTTAGGATTCTGATTTTAATTTATTTAATTCTATCTTATCAGTTTTTGGAAAATAAAAGCTAGATTTATATTACGTTCAATGAGTTTTTGAGTGCAGGAACTTGTAGACGCGAGTTCCTGTACGAACATGAACTCATGTACTTATGTCAGGTTTATGAAAAAAGTTTTCAGTCAAATATTTTTGCATAAGAAAATAAATAAAAAGTGAGTTTTGGAAAAATATCTCTTGGATTATATTTTGATAAAACGTAGCTTTTTCTCCAAGTATTTATTTTCTTTTTGTTTCCTATTTTTACTCTAACTGCTTTACTGTAAACGTGAAATAAGTTGTGCCCAATAAGTTGACTGCTTCTTCCCCAAGTTTCTCCCAACTAACTGATCATGGGTTAGTGGAGAAATAAGTGGAAGTGGTGCTCAAGTTTTGAACGTACTATAAATAGAGGCTTATGTATTCTTTTTAAGTTGTCTGACTGGTGTCTTTCCATAGTGTCTGACTTATGTCATTCCATAAGGTCTGGCTTAAGGAATAAAGTTACAGTAAGAATTATATATTCTATTCCTTGTTTTGAGTCAGTTCCTGTGAGTTCAAAGTTACTACGAGTGCCATGTTCCTTTACAGTTATTCAGTTTCTATATACTAGTTAATCCAAATTATCAAGCGTATGTATTTGAGTTTGGGGTCAAAGGGTTTGAGTGAACTCTTGTAATGGGAACTTGGTAAAGGGTTTGAGTGAATTCTTGTATCAAGTTCGAGTGAGGAACTTGGGTAAGTTCTTATTGTTTATGCGTATACTTGGGGTGAAGTCTATCCAGGGGTAAAGGGTTTGAGTAAACCTGTTGTAAAGAGTTGTGGGAACTCTTAAGGGACTTGGAGTTAAGTCTAGAGAGCTAAAGTTCCTAGTGGAACTTGTGAGAGAGTTGGAGTTATGAGTGGAACTTGCGCATGTAATAGGTTGTAACAGAGGAGGTTCCCTATTATAGTGAAGAGTTTAAATCCTGAGGAGGTCGTGGTTTTTCTTCTTGTATTGGGACAAGAAGTTTCCACGTAAAAATCTCTCTTGCACTTTGAGTTCCTTATTGCTTATGTTTTAAATTCCGCATTATTTGGCAATAAGTTCCACACTACAATTCACCCCCCCTCTTGTAGTTCCTTCCAAGTTAACAATTGGTATCAGAGCCGGACCTCGTTGATAAGCAGGCAACCCTGCTGAGTGAAGTTCCTGCAAGAAGAAGGAACCCGTACGAGAAAGGAACTCCACCCTACGTCATTCAAAGGAACAAGTGGAAGGTGACTTTTTATCATCAATTTAAAGTCACTCAAGGATTATCAACCACCCCTTTGATGTAAGTATCTCTTCCTTGAGATATTCTTTATACGCATATATTAAATTGGAATTTGTTCCTTAGAGTATTTCTAGTAAAATGGTTTTATTTGGCTTTGATGTTTTTATAGCAATTTTGGATAACTTTAAAACTGTTTTCGAAAAACAAAATTAAGATTTCCAAATTATTTTTTAAATATCAAAGAATCAGTATACTAGAAATGGTTCAAGGAACTATTCGTATTGGAACAATGCATATTGTCACTCTTGGAACTTAGTTTCCCTATAAAAGGAAACTTTATTCTTTAGGCAGTGGAATATATGACTATTTCATTTATTTGCCAAAGAAGTGTTTTTCCATGCATATTGAGTTTATTGAATATTTATTATATGTATGCATGTTGATTTTTACTAAGTAGAGATAGTTATATAGATTTATTTTGGTTGGAAAAGAGAAGTTATTTTACAAGTTTATATATATTATCTTCTCTTTATATGTTGTGCAGGTTATTAATGTTTATTTTGTAGGTTTGATAATTGAGGTAACTAAAATATCAAATGCATAAATATTAGTTTTGGATCAAGGAACTCAAACTTTGATTTGGTGAAATCATAGTGTTCCAAGAACAAGTAAATGGTACAGGAACAATTCAAAATTTGGAAAGAGTTCCTAATTCTTTTGAAACTGATCTCGGTTCAAAGGAACAAAGCAGAAGTTCCTTTTTCACATGAGATTATATTTTTTGGAACTTTATGCTTATTCTTTTTATGCTGTATTTTTATTTACCTCTCTTTTGACTAACCTACTCACATTAAAATGCACAAAGTATTTCTTTTTGGTTTGTTTTACAGATTTTATTTTTTAGTTTATGTCAACCCAAAATGAAGGAACAAGTTCATGTTCTTCCATCAAAGGAACGAACAGATTGGGAACAAGTTCCTGAAATTAATAAGAGAGCTCCAGAGATTATCTTTCAGATAGAAGATTCCATATGATGGCAATGCCTAGGAACTTGATTACAATTCCAGATAAGTTTGATGATGTATGCAGGAACAAGGTATTGATTACTAGGCGAATATAATGAATGGAACTTTGGAAGACATGACAGAATACTCTTTGCTAATGTTTTCAAATGAACAAGTAAGAAAAAGCAATCGATATCACTTGCTAAATCATCATCAAAGAAATGATTAGAAGTTGATCAACAAGACATCCTATGAGATCTTCAAAGGAGAAAACATTGGTATTATGTTCTTAAGCGTTTGATTTTAAGTGTCTTGGTAATTAATAGCAATAAGAATCATCTAAGGAACTTTAAAAATAGAAGCGACGAGGTTGTGTTAGAACGCACCTCTAATTGTTAGAAACACAGAGTTTATAGCAAAATGATATATAATGTGTTATGAAGAGTTGACATATTTGTTATGAGACTAACTTGTTTTTTCCCAGTAAAACAGGTCAAAGATGTTTTTTAATTTTTTATGTTGAACTCACAAGTTCCTATAGAGCTAGAGTTCCTACATATAATATGTCACTCTCAAAAGCAACAATAGCCAGCTATATGACCTCATGGAGAAGAGCTTAAAAAGTGAAGATTAAGTTCAAGTTCATAAAATAAAAGTTCAACTCAATGAATATGTGGAAGCGAGTTTCTATCAGATTAGTAGGAACAGACAGTTCCAATAACCGAGTTCCTTGATTATAACTGGAACTTAAGAACTATTCCTACGACTCATTCACAAAGACATCGGCAAAGGAACTCTATACAGGTTAGTTGTTGAGAGGAACAACTAAACAAAGGTATTGACTTTGAGAAAACTTGTATTCATGTAGCTAGGTCATAAAATAACTGTACATTATTTTCTCTTGTTGCTTACATGAGATTTAAGTTGTTCTAAATAGATTTTCAATGCGTTCAAAATAAATTTTATTGTTGGAAATCTATGAGGAACAACATCAAGTTTCTTCTTGAAAAATGATTTCAAAATTAATAATAATTTCTGTTTTCAAGAGGAATTGACTTAGTAGTTGTATATTGTTATATGGATAATATTTTTGGTACAACTAACTATTTTATGCAAGGGTTTTTGCTAACCTTATAAGCAAATGTGTACGTGAGCATGATAAGGGAAGACAACTAATCTCTTGGAATATAATGATGCAGGGACAAAAATATGTCAAGGAACTTTTGAAAAAGGATGAGTATGAGTCGAGTTGGTATGAAAGTTTCCATTAGATATGAAGACATCAAAATGATGGAACTAGCAGTTCAGAAACTCAAAAACAAGTCATCAAAATCAGTCAAGTACTTGAGGTAATTTTATATTCATGGTGAAATGTGACTTAAGTTATGATGTTCCTATTCACATTGTATCATGATTAATAAATTACATTGTTAAATTATTAATCTGAATGCATAACTTTTTTAAGTCTTGCTTTAAATTATGTGAATATATGTTCTTTATAGTTTCACCTTCATGGACTGTTTAGAGGAACAAGACTTGATGAAGTATGACTTAAGCGTAAACATGCTCTTTTCCAAAAAGTTTTGTCGAATTGGGTTTTTACACATACTAAAATTGAAGTGATTATATGCACACTAGCGTAAATATGTTACACTTAATTTTTGTGTCGTAAAGGCATACTCACTTGCCTAAGAGTGTTAAATGTCTCATAATAGAACTGTGGATGCTGTCAAACATGAAAGTCCTAAGTTGCCAAAGGTACAATGAAAGAAACCTTGATGGAACAAGACAGGTAAATTCCCATAATATATTTCATTTAACCTTTAGAGGGAACAAACCTATTCTTAGCCAACTATCATCAGTTCACACCACATTTCTTCAAATACCCTTTGATTGATTAATTCCTCATTCCATTCATATCATGTCACTTTAAATCTCCTAATTCCCATGTGCTCTAAATTAAAATTCATGACTTTTTATAGTTCAATGATGCATAAAGAGTGATAAATGGTAAATACATTCTGAGGGGGAAGTTATGGAAAAAGTGAGAAGCAAGTATTTTATGTTTTATCAAGTGATGCTCAAAAAGATATATCATTAGATGGAACTACTCATATAAGTTCCTAATGATGAAGGAATGGTAAGAAACTCAGGGGGAATAAGGAAGGAATCGATATATATGTTTTCATTCTTGGTGGTGGATTTCACGTATGTGTGAGTTAAAAGATAATTAAATTGTTCAAGTTTCTTCGGGCAATGAGTTCCTCATGGTTGGTTGGTTGAGTAAAAGTGAACTTGATTGATACATATCAAGGTGTGTGTGGGGTTAGGCAGAGATTTCAAAAGTGCAAAGTGAAGTAATCAACTCTAATTATTGTTGAGAACCTCTTATTAAAAGTCTAAACCATAGAGCACACAATATCTCTCAAGTTCCCTCTACTCAAATTATTTCATAAACTTTTATCATATTCTTTGAGCCGGATATTACAATGTCCTATCTCTTAATCCATTCTTGACTTTCAATTCTGATTTTTTTTCTTGACTTTTATTTAATTATTTGTCAAGTTCCTTCGATGGTTTTGAAGTTGGGTCTTTGGATTGTGAGTTGGAAATTTGTGTAGTACATGTATCTTAAGTTTAAAAATTGAGATTCTTGAGGCTTTTGGGACTAACAGGTGTTTATCCTTTATGGTGGTAAGTGTAGCATATAACAATATGTGTATATGATTTACCTAAAACAAAATGTGTCTAAGATGATCATTTTTGATAATGACAAAAGGGGGAAGAATATGTATGATGCTTATAGTCAAGCATAGTTAAGTCTAAATCCTTAGATGATGAAAGTTCTTTGTATGATGTGTTTATCTTATATTGATATTTCCTTCATATACATGCATGACTTGTTTGTTAAGGGGAATTCATGTACATCGTTTATTATTTAATTTATGATAAGCATCATTTGTTTGTCATCATCAAAAAGGGGGAATATTGTCGAGGCATGTAGTGTTTTGATGATTGTAAACAAATGATGATTATCTAACTAACATGTGTGTTTGAGATGTGCATATTACGTTACCAAAGAACAAGTCATGAAAGGTTAAATATATCACATCATGAAGAGTTCCTAGAAGAAATCCAATAAGTGAAGTTCCTGAGGAAGAAATCCAAAGAGAGAAGAAGTTTGATTATACAGATGTGCTGCTAGATTTTATGTAAGTTCCTAAGATGGAACCAAGCATGAAGAGTTCAAGAAAAATATTATAGAAGCAAGCACAAACAAAGTTCCTAGAAGAGTTCCTAGAAGGAACACAAACAGAGCAGTTCCTAGGTATATCCTAAGAGGAACATTGAATATGCAGTTCCTGACTCGGAGCAGTTCCTGAGTCAGAGCAGTTCCTGAGTAGGAGTAGTTCCTGAGTGGGAGCAATTCCTGAGTGGGAGCAGTTCCTGAGTGGGAGCAGTTCCTGAGTGGGAGCAGTTCCTAAAGTTTCATAGTTGAAACAAGCAGTTCCTGAGCAGGAACTATAGGTGCGAAGTTCCTTAAAGGAACTAGCACGTCGAAGTTCCAGAGGTGGAGCTATCAGCATGCGGTTCCTGAGTTGGAGCAACATGGAGCATGAAGACAGGAAGTATGAGTTTATTTTCTAGGATTCATGTAAGTATGTGGAAACGTGAACGGTAAAGGAACAAGGTGCCAAAAGGAACTCGTGGAACTTAGAGTTAAAAGTATTTAAGAGTCAGTAAGTTGTTGCATATTATTATCTTAATCTGTAGGATTTATTTAGAGTTTGGTTCTTAATAAATCTCTAATTGATTAATTATTTTTAGATAATATGCATTAGTTGTTTTAGGATAAGATTTAGTTTTTAAATAAAAAAAGATAAGTTTTAAATAAAATCAGTTTTAATTTAGGATTCTGATTTTAATTTATTTAATTCTATCTTATCAGTTTTTGGAAAATAAAAGCTAGATTTATATTACGTTCAATGAGTTTTTGAGTGCAGGAACTTGTAGACGCGAGTTCCTGTACGAACATGAACTCATGTACTTATGTCAGATTTATGAAAAAAGTTTTCAGTCAAATATTTTTGCATAAGAAAATAATAAAAAGTGAGTTTTGGAAAAATATCTCTTGGATTATATTTTGATAAAACGTAGCTTTTTCTCCAAGTATTTATTTTCTTTTTGTTTCCTATTTTTACTCTAACTGCTTTACTGTAAACGTGAAATAAGTTGTGCCCAATAAGTTGACTGCTTCTTCCCCAAGTTTCTCCCAACTAACTGATCATGGGTTAGTGGAGAAATAAGTGGAAGTTGTGCTCAAGTTTTCAACGTACTATAAATAGAAGCTTATGTATTCTTTTTAAGTTGTCTGACTGGTGTCTTTCCATAGTGTCTGACTTATGTCATTCCATAAGGTCTGGCTTAAGGAATAAAGTTACAGTAAGAATTATATATTCTATTCCTTGTTTTGAGTCAGTTCCTGTGAGTTCAAAGTTACTACGAGTGCCATGTTCCTTTACAGTTATTCAGTTTCTATATACTAGAGTTAATCCAAATTATCAAGCGTATGTATTTGAGTTTGGGGTTAAAGGGTTTGAGTGAACTCTTGTAATGGGAACTTGGTAAAGGGTTTGAGTGAATTCTTGTACTAGAGTTAGTTTTGTTTTTCTTAATTGAATTAAATGATTAATGTGCAATGTGGGTTTTGTTAATTGTAGGAAGAAGAGGCTTAGGAAGGCAAATAAAGTTCCAACTATCTCTTCTCTCTTCATTGCTTATCATTGGTGTTAAGAGGTAACTAGTTTAATTTCATTGTCTTTTTTGTTTGATTTAATTTGTTGATGAGACAAAGTTGTCATGCGATTCAATTTGATTAAGTTATGATAAGTTATTTGAATTGTCATCATATGCCTAGATACCCGTTCAAGACTTACTCATTAGGAGTAAGTCTTGAATAGTCCCCGGTTTGGGACTGTTCTTGGACGTTTGATCTCACTTAGGTGGTGAATGTGTGTCTTCTTTTCAATTCTGAGGAAATTCTTGGCTCATCGTTTCTCTACATTGTTCTCTGGGTACATATGTAGATAAGCAATTATCTATATTGTGTACTTGGAGAACTCAGAGGGAAATGTCACCTGATTTTCCTTAGAATTGAAAAGTTGGCATATATTCACTAGTGAGATTAGACGTCCAAGGATGGGTTAGGTTGGAGTGATAAGGACCTTCTACGCATGCATACAATTGAACATGTCACTATCTTAGATTGCTCTATACGTGTGTGATATGAATATGTGAGTGTATGTACTTAAATAATGATTGATGCATTATAATGAATGGTTGTGTTTAATTATTAGAGGTCTTCTTGAATGAGATGGATCGTACTTGGATGTATGGTAGTCGTGAATCGATTGAGTTTGTGAAAGGGGTCTCGGAATTCTGTACAACTGCATTACAATATCAAGCATCCTCTGGAGCAGTCGACTTTTATTGTCCTTGTTTCGATTGTAGAAATGTGAGCAAGGTTAGTAGTATACATGTGGTTAGGGAGCATGTCTTTCGCCGTGGGTTTAGGCCTCAATACCACGTGTGGGTTTGGCATGGTGAGCATGGGAAGTATATAGGAAGCTCTAGAGTAATGAACGATGTATGTGAAGAAAAGAAGGATGATGAGTTCGGGGATGAGAATTTGGATGATGAGTTTGCGAGATGATGATAGGGATCGGGTAGACGAGATGATACATGAGGTCAAGATCGGTCGTGTAAACGACCTCGTATTTTTGAGTCTATGTCTGAGGCTGCTGAAAAGCCGTTGTATCCAGGTTGTACAAAGTACACCAAACTTTCCGCGGTGATAACACTGTTCAACATTAAGTCGAAAGCTGGTTGTACGGACTCTAGTTTCACATCGTTGTTGGAAGTTTTAGCTGATATGCTCCCTGATGGAAATGAACTGCCAAAGTCGTACTATTATGCGAAGAAACTGATGTGTCCTTTCGGTTTAGAGTACGAGCGGATACATGCTTGTCCTAACGATTGTGTGCTTTATCGTAATGAGTATGAGCATTTACATGAGTGTCCACGTTGTGGATTGTCGAGGTACAAGCGTGAAGGAGCCGGGAGGTAGTGAAGGACCACCAGCCTAAGGTGTTGTGGTATTTACCCATAATACCTAGATTTAAGCGCATGTTCTCAATTAATGGAGATGCGAAGAATTTAAGGTGGCATGCGATCGTAGGAAGAAAGACGGTCCGCTCAAGCATCCGACCGATTCGCCCGAGTGGAAAAGTATCAACAGGGTGCATAAGGCATTTGGTAATGAGGATAGGAATCCGAGGCTTGGATTATGTACGGATGGCATGAACCCTTTTGGCAATCTCGGTTCAAAAGATAGTAGATGGCCGGTAGTCTTAGTGGTTTATAACTTGCCTCCTTGGTTGTGCATGAAACGCAAGTACATGATGCTGTCGCTTCTTATATCGGGGCCCAAACAACCTGGAAATGACATTGATGTATACCTCTAGCCGCTTGTTGAAGATTTACAGAAGATGTGGAATGAAGGAGTGTTAGTATTTGATGCGTATGCTAATGAGATGTTCACTCTGCGTGCCATGCTTTTTTGTACTATGAACGATTATCCAGCCTTATGGGAACTTATCCCGGGTATAAGACGAGAGGAAAATAACCCCGCCCGATTTGTGTAGATGACATGAAATCACACACCTTAAGGGATGCAAACATGTGTATATGCGCACACGAAGGCTCCTCGTGACGCGACCATCCCTATCGGTTTAAGAAGAAGGCATTCGATGGGACAGCTTGAAGAAGAAGTTGCTCATAGACCATTAACCGGTATCGAAGTTTATAATCGGTGAAGGGCATTGAAACAATCTTTGGTAAACCTCGCTAGTGAGGTTGATCGACCTACGGGATTATGGAAAAAGGAGTCCATTTTTTGGAAACTCCCATATTGGAAAGATCTAAAGGTCAGATAGTGTTTGGATGTCATGCACATAGAGAAGAATGTTTGTGAAGCTATTCTTGCGACACTTATGAATATTCCGGGCAAGACAAAAGATGTTAAGGTGTCACGACTTTACTTGGAAAAACAGGGGCTTCGACCGAGTTGTGGGCTCGAAAAGGGACGGAAGGAAGAAGAAAGTAGTGGAGGAAAGGGTTGATGATGAAACTCAAAAAGTAAAAAGAAGGTGGAGGATTCGGAGAAGAATTATTTGCCACCAGCTTGCTACACGATGTCACGTGCGAGAGAATCGGGTTTTTTGCGAGACATTGTATGGCATTAAGGTCCCAACCGGCTACTCATCGAATATGAAGCGGTTTGTTACCTTAAATTGTGAATTGAAGTTATCGAGTATGAAATCTCATGATTGTCATGTCATGATGCAAGTATTCTTACCGATTGCAATTGTGGGATACTTCCAAAGCATGTGAGACACACCATTACGTAACTTTGTTCATTTTTCCATACAATATGCAAGAAAGTCCTAGAACCGTCGACCCTCGATTCCTTGCGAGCCGAGTAGTTGAAACTCTATGCAAATTTGAGATGTTTTTTCCCCCCCGCATTCTTTGACATTATGGTCCATCTCATTATCCATCTAGTTCGAGAAATTAAGCCGTGTGGTCCAAGTTGTTTTGAGGTGGTGCTATCCTTTTGAGAGATATATGGGCACTTTGAAGGATAAAGTTCGAATCCCGCACAACCGTAAGGTAGTATAATTCAAGGGTTGTGGGTGAAGAGATCGCAATTTTGTGGCCGAGTATTTTGCTAGTGTTGATCCCGTTGGACTTCCGACATCCCGACACGAGGGCGGAACTTGAGGGCAAGGGCACAATTGGTTCAAAATTGATCACACCTTCCGTAGAAAAGCGTAAACAAGCTCACTTATTTGTATTGCATCACGTAGCAAATGGCCCATCCTTATTTAAATGAACATATGGAGGAATTACGTGTTAGCAATCCCGGAAAAGGAGTTAGGGCATTGACGCAAATGCATAACAAGACTTTCATTGATTGGTTTCATAAACGAGTAGTGAATGATTTGGATGAAAGTGTTCCCGAAACAGCTTAAGTGGTTAGCATTTGGTCCTCGTGAAGCCGTACGCTCTTATGAGGGTTATGATATTAATGGGTATACGTTTTGGACCGAACGTCAAGATCCGAAGTCAACATCGCAATAAAATAGTGGTGTTTCACTTGTGGCGTCATCTACACAATACGCAAGCTCGAAGGATAAGTCGCCCGTACATGCCGAAAGCAATTATTATGGGCGAATAGAAGAAATATGGGAGCCGGACTACTTGTACTTTTAATATTTGCCTCTTGTGTTGCAAGTGGGTTGACGATAATCGACGTTGCGTAAGAAAAGATGATCCTCGGATTCACTCTTGTTGACCTTAGTCGTCTACGTGAAACCGAGGAGCCATTTGTAATTGCATCACAAGTTAAGCAAGTTTTTTTTTGTAACTCGATCCCGCCGATAATAAGTGGTCAATTGTTGTACTCGGTAAAAGGAGTATCCTCGGTATTGGTGATGTTGATAATGAGGAAGAATATGATGCATTTGAGGACCTCCCCCCGTTTACCTATCTTGAAAATAGTGTGGAAGATGATGTGAATATGTCGGAGAACTATATGCGTGTAGATCACACGGAAGGGATACATGTACTTGAGGATCCTAAGAAACTACGGAAGGTCAATAAATCATGAGACATAAACTTAGGTCTGTAATTTCTCCAATTTGTAATTCTTTTTTAACATGATTATATGAGGTATAATGTACCTATTGTGTAGAGTTTTTGGCTTGCATTTGTTGTTGGTTGCATTTCGGGAACGAAAAGGTCATTTTAGGCCTAGTTTTGCCTTTTCGCTTCCAAATCGTACTTATCGAGTCATTTAACCCCAAATGCATTTTGAACATGATAATATGAGGCATAATGTAACTATTGTGTTGATTTTTAGGTTTGCAATTGTTGTAGGTTGAATTTTGGGAACGAAAAGGGCATTTTATCCCTATTTTTGCCTTTTCGCGTCCAATTCGTATTATCGCTTCATTTAACCCCAATTTCATTTTGAACATGATAATATGAGGTATAATGTAACTATTATGTAGATTCTTAGGCTTGCATTTGTTGTTGGTTGTATATCGGGAACATAAATGTGATTTTAGCCCTATTTTTGCCTTTTCGCCTCCAATTCATGTTTCTTGAGTCATTTAACTCCATTTTCTTTTTGAATATGATAATATAAGGTATAATATAACTAGTGTGTAGAGTTTTAGGCTTGCATTTGTTTTTGATTGAATTTCGGGAAGGTATATGTCATTGTTAGAACTACAAACTACGGTAAATGATTGAATTCTTATATTATGTGTTTATTCCTTGGTTGTTTTGCAAGGTTTATATGAATAACACACCACGTTTGAGGGCCTTCGCCACAGACGAATTACATGAAGTTCGGGATAAGTTGGCGTCCCACATTTGTGATGATTGCTTATGATACATCTACTAGTAGTTTGTATCAATTCTATGTACACTTTTTACATTATTAAATATATACATATTTAAAGTTAATTATTACGTTCAATAACTTGTCATATATTATTGCAATTTGATCGGTCTTTTTTGTGTCGAAGGGAGGTTTTTGGTGGGGGATGGGGTGGGGGTGGGGGGGGGGGGTGCAGGGGGGTGGCGGGGGGTGGGGGTGGCGGGGGGTGGGGGTGGGGGGGTGGGCGGGGGTGGCAGGCAGAGGTGGGGGGGGCGGGGGGGGGGGTGGGGGGGTGCCGGGTGGGCGGGGGGGTGGGCGGGGGGTGGGGTGGCGGGGGTGGGGCGGCAGGGTGCGGGGGCCTAGCAGGGGTGGGGGTGGGGGCCGGGGCGGGGGCGGGGGTGCGGGGTGGCGGGGGTGGGGGTCTGGGGGGCAGGGGCCGGGGGGGGTCAAAGGCGATTTAATTTATTTTTTTTTAAAATAAATTGAATTTGAAGGGTCGCAGCTTTAAGCCTAAACCGCACCCTTCACTTAAAAAGGGTTTTAAGCTTAAAACCGCAGCCCTTCATCTAAAGAAGGGTCGCGGTTTAAGCTTAAAACCGCATGACCCTTCATCTAAAGAAGGGTCACGGTTTATGCCGAAAACGCACCCCTTCAAGCTTAGAAGGGCTGCGTTTTTGGCACAACCGCAGCCTTCGTTGTGAAGGGTCATGCAGTAAAACCGCAGCCCTTCTTATCTATTGAAGGGTCGCTATGGAAAGGGCCGCGGCCAAAAACGCAGCCCTTAGGGTCAATTTTGACCGCAGCCCTTCCTTATTTTTCCACTAGTGGTTCTTATTGTTTATGCGTATACTTGGGGTGAAGTCTATCCAGGGGTAAAGGGTTTGAGTAAACCTGTTGTAAAGAGTTGTGGGAACTCTTAAGGGACTCAGAGTTAAGTCTAGAGAGCTAAAGTTCCTAGTGGAACTTGTGAGAGAGTTGGAGTTATGAGTGGAACTTGCGCATGTAATAGGTTGTAACAGAGGAGGTTCCCTATTATAGTGAAGAGTTTAAATCCCGAGGAGGTCGTGGTTTTTTTCTCTTGTATTGGGACGAAGTTTCCACGTAAAAATCTCTCTTGCACTTTGAGCTCCTTATTAAGCATGTTTTAAATTCCGCATTATTTGACAATAAGTTCCACACTATAATTCACCCCCTCTTGTTGTTCCTTCCAAGTTAACACATAGATATTCGATATTAATGGTCGGAGATAAGAAATTTGATGTTGTCTACTTGTCTTAACTAGCTAAGAAGACAGAGTGTTAGTGTTGACTCATATTTATATGACCCTCTTTGGCTATGTTATTGATGATACCGAGTAGGTGTGTTAATTCTCTTAAGTTTACATTTTTATTATTATTTACAAGATTTCTCTTATTTGTATATCTTATATATTGTATATTTTGTATAATAGAAACTTGTCATTTATAAAAAAAATAGTGTTGTGACGACCCTTGACTCTCATTAGGATAATCTAATCCGATATTGTTGCATGTGGCAATTTGTCATTTCTCCTATAAGTCGTCGTGAATTTTCAACCATCGACGAGTAGATCGATCCGTATAGTTAATAAATTCAACGAAAAGTTACCAGATGAAAAATTAAAAAAGGAAAAATTACCCTGGAAAAGAAATTAAAATTTTTACTCAAGTCTTTGTGTGTCCCTTTCTTCTAGAGGTGTAAGCGAACTGTGAAAAGTCTAGAGTCCAATCAAAACTGGACTGGACTGAATTTTGTTGGATTGGACTCGGACTCAAATTTTTGGATCCAATATATATATATATATATATATATATATATATATATATATATATATATATATATATATATATATATATATATATATATATATATATATATATAGGGAGAGAGAGTGAGACAGAGAGAGTCCAAAGTTAACCTCTTGTTAAATAAATCTTCAACCCTAAATAGTTTACAGTCTTATCTTGGTACTACACTTATCCTCTTGCTACATAAATCTCCAACCCTAAATAGCCTAAAGTTACCCTAGATGGGTTTTTGTGTGCGTGTGTAGACTATTGCATATAGGTGCTTAGTTATTACAAATTGTTAAAGAGTTTTTGTATAATTATTTTGGCACTCGAGTTTTTTATATAATTGCATAGTGCAATTGTTATATACTTTAGAACTCTTTTGAAATAAAGGTAGTTATTTATATGGAATCGTGTTATTTGTTTAATATGTCCATACTCCATTTTGCTTCAAAACTTAATCTTGCAATAATGAGTTCCATTTTTCAAATTTCAATCATGAGAAAACAGTGTCAACCTAATTTGTGGAAAAAAAATCATGTATAATTTGGACTGGACTGAACTGGATTTGGATTCAAAAATATTTTTTTTGGACTGGATTGAATTGGACTCAAAAACAAAGTTCGGGTTGGATTTGGACTCAATTTCTCGAGTCCAAAAAAAGTTGGACTATATTTGAATTTAGCAAAGTCCAATCCAGTCCATCCAATGTATACCCCTACTCTATTCACCTTCAATCTCAAGCTCTGCACTAGCGCGTATTTTCCCTTCTCACCCTTTCATCTCCATTTATGCAATGTTTAGTCTTTATTTTTCTCTGTTCATTAGCAAATTGTTTATTTGTAAAGGCAGTTTTACCGATTTTGATCTTGCAAATAATAACTTTTCACTACATTTGACAAATCTCCTAATATATATAACTCCACTAAATGTAATTAACATGACATATGTCATATGGTACACATAACACTATTATTTTCTTCTCATTTAGTCCCTCCAATATAAGAAGTAAATCAAGAACATAATTAACAATTACCATGTAGACACTGCATGTTGGTGTATAATTTCATAAACTTACGATAAAATCATTTACAAAACTCACAAGAACTATAATCATGAGGATACCTCACATACTCACAGAAAGGAATTGGTTGATTAGGAGTAAGATTACTATGCCAACATTTTAGTCTATTTCCTTTTAGTTTTTTCAAAAAATCACTCATTTGCTTCTCGTCCTAAACAATAGAATTTGACTGTAGATTACAAAAATCCTCATCTTTGCCATCAAACATGTGTAATATCCTCATTACACAAAAATTTTTAAGTACTATTACCAATTAGTGAAGCCAAAAACAGAGAATGTCCCTTATCCGTTGGAAGTCGTTACCGACTCCATTTTCTGATTTTCGTCATGTAGTCGATTCTATATTTTTAGTACTTGTTAACCAAGAGTCTAAATTTAGACGCACTTGCAAAAACTAGAAAAGAAAAACTCGTACGCGCCAGAATCTCGACGATTCCTGGCATCAGCACAATCTTAGCCGTCTAAAACTTTGAAATGTCTTCATCAGTCGCTAATCAATCAAAATCCCTAAATTTCAACGTCAAATCTAACTCCATTATCCTCCGACCTCCATATTAAATCCACCCTTTTAAATTATGAAGTTGGATATGAATCTGCTGAACTGGGAACCAATTTGAAGAAAAAGGGCTCGAATTTCAACTATTTCCTCTGTTGACCGTTCATTGCACACCAGGTGTTCGATGAAATTCTTCTGAGAGAAGCAAATTGCCCATTTTATTGAATATATTCCAAATTGCAATCACCCATTTTTATCTTTTGCTTTTCATATTAAACCCTCTGTTTTTTTTTTTTTTTTTTTTTTTTTTTGGGTTGTTCTAGCTAGTGATTCTGCTTGCTTTTTAGTGTTAATGATGTATAAATATTATATATATTATAGATAGATATAGATAGAAGGGGTATAAGTGGAGTTGGCCAGAAGAGTGTAGCAGTTTCTAGTCAAATTAGCTCTATTCTGGGTTTGTTTTTTCTTCATCTCTTCTTAAATTATGTTTTGGGTTTTGTGCATTACTTTCCCTTAAATGATAGGTAGTGTTAAGATTTCTGCTCAATTGTCTTGTGGGGGATGTACTAAGGACCGAGTCCTCTTTACATCACTACAACACGAAAAAGAAAAGATTTCTGCTTAAGTAACCTGGGGATGTTTACAAGTTGACAAATTGTAACATAATACTAATTTCCTGAATCATTTGAAGTGAAAAATGGAGGTTGTAGATTTCATTACTCTACTGTCAAATAGTTAGAGTTCCAATAGCATGAGCTAAACACTTAGAATTATATCATTTTATTTGTACCTGCATTTCAGTTGTTCACTAATTCTACTAATGAGCTATTTGGTCCATTTTAATATCCCTCGTAACTTCGTAATTTTCGGTGTTCCATTCTCCTTACAGGATTACTTGTTGAGCATCTAGCCTGATTCATTAAGCAACCCTGAATTTTTGGCTATTGGATAATCCAGCATGGGTTACATACATGTATGTCTCAGTGCCTGCCTTGTTTACTATCAGAGTCATGCCCATTTGTCTTTGTTAAAAACAGATGTCGTTATACTTTGAACAAAGTCTAGACTCATTTTATGTTTTCTCTGTCTTTTCCGATACGCAGGTTGCCGATGAAAACATTCAGCAGACTGATACTCGTACGAACTCCTTTTTATTCTTTTTTGATTTTCCTACAAGTAATCAGAATTTATATCCTTGAAATAGAATGCGCTTGTTCTGCCAGAATTGTGTAAAACAAATTTATATGACATGTCAGCATGCATATCTCTTGTTTCTGGCTGTACAACCCTAAAATTTTATCACTCTTTGTTTAACGTTTTCTTTTTATTTAGTTTTTATATTCAAAAGGGTTTGTTGTATTTCTATGTATGAAGGAGAACTTTCGTGATCTAGGTTGTGAAGTAAATTATGATAACTTATGTTGCAGTCGGATAGGCATTTGAAATTTTCGACTTATAACTTCATGAATTTTTTCTTTATTCTTATGATCCGAGGACCAACTTTGAAAGAGTTCACTAGATGAAGTTGCTTGTAGAACTTGATGGAAGCTCTGCAATCATGTTCATATTGAGCTTTTTTTATACTAGATCTGATCACTTTATGTACAAGCAGCATTAGTGATTTTGTTGTGACCAATAGTTACTGCAGTATATCGTTTATAGTTACCAGTTGAACAGAACGTCTATACTTTCAATCTAGATGTGTTAATCTGACTTATACACTTGCTGGGTTATGTTGCAGGTTTGGCAACCAGAAAAGGAAGAGAAATCATTCTTCAGGTACTTGTCACAAGCTCAATTGTATGGTCTAGAAGGAAGATATTTTTTGCTTCTTTGCAATTATTGATGTACTCTCCTGTAAAATGTATCATCTAGGTTAGGTATACATTTCTTAAGGTAACAACAATATCCCTCAAAGATGAATATAGAACTCTTATATCTGATAAATTTAAGAGAAGTAACTCATTTTAATTACGGATTGGCCTTAGGGTAAACTTTGATCCCCTAAACATTTTGCAATGGCTTGCTAAGGTTTCACTTGCTTTTGAACAAAAATATTTTCCTCTAGTAAAATTATTTATGAATGCAGGGAGTGCTCAAAGAGCAGATTGCCAATTCCCATTCCCCACTCCCCCCATCCTTTTTAAGGCTAAAAAGCTTTCATTGCTGTTACAATTCCCGTTCGAAACTTATGGATGTTGATCTCTATGGCCATTTCTACCTTAATTTACTCTATGATTAACAGGCTTTCAATTGGGAGTCCCATAAATATGACTGGTGGAGTAACTTAGAGCGAAAGATGCCTGATATTGCCAAATCTGGGTTCACATCTGCGTGGTTGCCACCTGCATCTCAATCCCTGTCTCCTGAAGGTAAGAGGAAAAAAATCTGCCCCTTATCGAGCAGAAGATTCCATGTATACATGATATGATACCTTGTTTATTTATCTTTAAGAATTTTTCTGTTTGTAGGTTACCTTCCACAGAATCTGTATTCACTTAAATCTGCATATGGTTCTGAGCACCTACTGAAAGCTTTACTTCAAAAAATGAAGCAGCTCAAAGTCAGAGCCATGGCTGACATTGTAATCAATCATCGTGTTGGGACTACTAAGGGTCATGGAGGGATGTACAACCGTTATGATGGAATTCCATTACCATGGGATGAACATGCTGTAACATCTTGTACTGGTGGATTGGTAAGTTATGCATAAGTCAACCATTGGTTTAGCTGTTGATCGCTGTTTCTTCAGTGGTTCTCCTCATTCTTAGGACTGATTCTGCCGCATAGAGTTTTGCAATTTATGTCAGCTTGGTTAAGAAAGCTTTATCAGTTGAATCTCATCATGGCTATTAGAAAAGACATAGTGGACTTTCATATGAGAGACTACCTCCTCCTCCCTTTGCAGGAATTATGATAACAACCCAGGTTGCATACGATGTTGGCAGGCCTGTCCGTAACAATAGAGGAAACTCCACTCAATATTAATATGGAGTAGGATTTAGTAATTATATGCCAAAGAATCTCTTGCTAGTGAGGTCATCTTAAAAATACATAAACTGCTAATGCTAGATTTGTTTTTTCCCATAAGAGTTGACCCTAAATAGAATAGAAAGCAAAGGTGCAGTACTAGATCAAACCTAGACTGCTGGTATATTAAATAAAAAGGGTCATGAGCCAAAGCAATTGTGTCTCCAAAACAGGCATTATTAACAACATAATTACATAATTGCCAACCAAGTTGTGCCAATATTTTCTAATATTAAGGTTTTCTGGCTGGCTAACTTCAAGATTAGGTGTCAAACATATTGTTTAATATTTTAATATTGTATGCATCATATACATTTGTTGTTATTGAATATTCTGGTGTCCTAGGCGTAGAGGAACCAGACCAATCTATCCCGAACTTGGTGGTTAAACTCTACTGCGGTGACGATACTGTAGGGGAGGTCCTGCGGTTGTGATAGGCTGATAGCCTGATACAAGTAACTCTGGTTCTAACATACTCAATTTCAGGGCAATCGAAGTACTGGTGACAGTTTTAATGGTGTTCCAAATGTTGATCATACACAATCCTTTGTTCGGAAAGATATTATTGAATGGCTGAGGTGGCTGCAGAACAAGGTTGGCTTCCAAGACACGCGGTTTGATTTTGCAAGAGGGTAGAATATCTTCTCGGAACTGTACACATTTGCTAATCTAGTTTTAATTTGTGTCCTCGAAATGAGCTTGAATCTTCAATTCTTGGTTAGTTATGCAGCAAAATACGTGAAGGAATACATTGAGGGTGCAAAGCCGGTGTTTTCTGTTGGAGAATTTTGGGATTCTTGTAATTACCATAATGGTTGTTTGGCCTACAACCAAGGTACATATATGTTAAATCTCAACATATATTTTCTCTTAATATTTTGGAACTATTGAAAGAGCTGTAGCATTGTAATTATCCATACTACAGTATGAATTTTTTTCATCTTTGTTAATTGAAAGACCTTTGATGTAATCTGAACCACTAAAAGAGGAAAAAGCAAATGACACGCTCTGAATAACAAACAATCCAAATGGCTTGCTTTGGCTCTACTGAAGTGTCTTTTATATATTATACTCCCTCCGTCCCATAATAAAGTGCTTATATCTTTTTTACACGATCTCCACGATGAACCTTTGACCTTCGATATTTTCAATTCCTTCTTAATAAAAAATATAAAAAGTTGATATTGTGAAACTACACGTTGAGGCGAATCTAACAAGATCCCACATGAGTATGTTTATATATTCATGAGAATATTTGGTCAAAGATTTTAAAGTTTGACCTCAAGAGAGAGAAACAAGCACTATATTATGGGACAGAGGGAGTACATTTCTAGGCTTTCTTCTTCTACTTGATCATCATTATCTCTAGCAGATAATATCTATATTGATATAGAAATATTGCAGGAATATACCTGTTTGTTTCCCTTCTGAATACTTTATGTGACAGATGTGTTGACATTGTTTTGATATTAATTATCCTACTAGCTAGTTGACGGTTATTATGCATAGCAGATAGCACCTTGAATCGAAAGCAGCCAGGAACTTGGCATGTTAGATGATTTTCTATTGGGGACAACTTAGAGACATGAAGGTGGAAAACTAGGATGCTTGAAGATCTCTTGAGTTAAAAATCCTATTTGAAGTCTCTTTTTGCTAACTTCTACGACATCTAGTAATCGTAGGCAATTACTATAACAATTATGGGGGAAATAGAATTCTATGTGAAGTGTCAACTGCCTCGCAGGGGAGGTGCTGTTTTAACCAAAGTGGCAAAGTTTTGTTCCTATGCTACAGCAAATTATGGACTGGGCATCCTGACCTTCTTCTGAGTGATTCGATTCCTGAGGGCCACCTTCTTCCCAATAGATGGGGATTTTCTGCAAAAATAGAATTCTGAATATCTAGTACATTTAAGTTCTGGAAAACCCGTCTAATCAGCATGTCTATTGTTAACATATTCAGTTTAGTGTTGACGAAAAATCGTTATCTACCAACTTGTGCCATTAATTTGACAACTCGATCTTCTTAATTGGTGAACTTCAATGTGTGTTGTCTTGACAGATGAGGGATGGTTTTCTCAGCATCTTCAATTTCTTATTTTTCAGATAGTCATAGACAACGGATCATCAATTGGATCGATGCTACAGGACAACTTGCCACTGCATTTGACTTCACGACAAAAGGAATTTTGCAGGTATTTGCACAATTATTGGTATATATTCTGAATGCTGAACAAATAAGCATGTCTCCTTATGGATGATTTTACATTAAAATGTAGTTTGTCATTATCTTGTAACTTCCATAGTTAGCTGAGAAAATCACACCATCATTATATGATTTACCTCTTATGGTTGCTTTGTTATTATCTTTTGGAAACGATTTGCAATATATACTTTTTTGATGCTGTTGAGTTTTTCACAGAATTAAAATAATAATAACAAGAGTAAGCTGATTCTTTCTTACCTTCATAATCAGGAAGCTGTTAAGGGAGAATACTGGCGTCTTCGAGATGCTCAGGGAAAGCCACCTGGTGTCATGGGGTGGTGGCCTTCAAGGGCTGTTACATTCCTGGACAATCATGACACGGGCTCAACGCAGGTACTCTTCCCGCAGTATATTGATGCAACAATTAGTCAAATGTTTATGCATGAACTGTAATTCCTACTTGTTGCGTATGTGTCTTATTAGAATTTCTTGCATGAAGGAAAACCATAAAATCATATACTTCATGAAAGACAACCCAAGGAATAGAAGATTCATAAATTCTTATCTTTGCAAGCAGTTTCTGCTTGATTTTCCCTGTCCATTTATGATGTATGTTTTTCAACTGGAACATGGAGGTATCTTAACACAATATTAAGCAATGAAAACAATAGTTTCTGTATGTAATAGAACCCTGGATCTGTTAGACTGTTACACTCTTTATGTAAATAAGGATAATCGAATTGCATTACAAGCAAACCTTGCAACTTTGTTATATGAGAAAATTTGGCCAGTTGGGAACCTAATTGGGGGGGGGGAGGAGAGAAGATAAAAAAATAAAGGAAGCCTTGGTAAAGCGATTGAGTTGATGACTCCTGTTTTCTATTAACATGAAAAGTTTATATGACTAGGCTGTTTCCCTTAAGTAGCTAGGCCTGCACCAGGGTCATTTGTGCTCCCTATCAAAAGAAAAAAAAAAGGTAATTTGTGCGCTACTTCCTGCACTTCGTCTTTTTAGATCAGAGTCCTTATAAGTAAAGAGTGGCTAAATAGCTGATTCTTAGATGTCCAAATTTTGGGATACGAGTCTATGAGGTTCTGTAAAAGACCTGGACATGGAACCGACTATTTTCTCTAGTTCAGACTTAGATATCTAACAATTTGATATTCTGCATTTCTCATAAGTAAACACATTGTTAAGTATAGGAGTGTTATCTTTGTATGGGTAATGGTATTTTAGTTAATACTCCGAACTTATAAGCAAGCAGAATTTTGCGGACTCTCCATGACCAAATTTTACTCATTATATTTGTTTCTAGAGTTTGCGGTAAGATTTTAGAGTGAATGAAATACTAAAGATTTACCCTACGCTGGGATGGTTGATCATTCTTTCTCTGAAAATTATATTGTTCTCAGCGAACTTTTTAATTTATGGGATAATATCTTTCTGCAGGAACATTGGCCCTTCCCGGCAAAGCACATTATGGAGGTATAAACTTTCTTATACTCTTTTTAGTCCAACAAATTCTGCTAATACTATTCTGATCGACATGGAATCTGATCTGGATTTGTAACTTATATTTTGGGGCTTTCCTCGGACCAATTAACTATGTACACAAAAATAAATAACATAGAATGTTGAATTAAGCAAATGCAGATGGGATTTTGAGAGTCGCATCCTTGCATAAACTATTGTTAATTTACAGAATTCCTGGAGATTTTTGTTCACACATTGTAAAAATTTTGCAGGGCTATGCATATATTCTCACACACCCAGGGATACCAACTGTGTTCTACGACCATTTCTATGACTGGGGTAGCTCCATCCATGACCAGATTGTGAAGCTGGTATGATGCTAGTTATTCGGCCATTTTAAATTACACACATTTGAAGATAATATAACGACTAATTCATGTGTAATTGTCTGAATCTACTTTTACAGATCGACATCCGAAAGCGGCAGGATATTCATAGTCGGTCGTCTATTAGGATACTTGAAGCTCAACCAAGTCTCTACTCCGCAATCATAGGAGAGAAGGTAAGTATGAAGATTGGAGATGGTTCATGGTGCCCAGTAGGCAAGGAATGGAAACTTGCAACTTCTGGTCATAGATATGCTGTGTGGATTAAAGACAACTAAAAATAACATGAATAATATGGAGTTTCTTTGACCATCTTTTCCATATTATTACCACCTTCAAAATTGATTCAGAATAATCTCAACTATTAAGGTTTTATTCTCATGATAATTTAACAGTAGAACTAATCGAAAAAGCTTGTCAAAAAACCAGATGCTTCATTTCCCCGTCTATGTATTGTACGAGTGCGCTTAGCTATTAAGTCTAGCTAGTAGTCGTCCTTTATAACTTGTAAAATAAGGTTGATGGTAGATTAATTGGTAGCTGCCTCCTCTTCCATGCATCAAACCCGATCGAGAGGGTTGAAGGGAGGGTAGGTTGTATTATTGTACAGGGATCGTATGAGAGGGCATTAGCGAGATTTTACCTTATGAACTTTTCTATTTTCAATTATAATCTGAATAGTATATTGTTCTGCTCCTAGTTTCAAATTTTTTTCTTTTTCAGATTATATTTAAAGGGTGGTAACAAGGAAAAAAGGGGGGGGAGGAAGGTATGAAAGATGATAGCAGTTGTAAATTGTAGCATTGTTGTGCTAAATGGTGGTTGAAATCCATCACGAACTCTGACTTATGCCAGCTTATTGGGCAATTAATCAATTATAACGTTCTAAGAATTTCTGGCATGTAGCTTGATTCTCTCTTTTCCCGACAGTATCTTATCCAAGATACGTTACTACTTAAGTGAATTGATTTGCATCTTAGCTAAAGTAATTATTATGGAAATTGTTAAAGCTTCTAAATCCGTAAAAGTTTGCTGATATTAAATATGCAAAATTTGTCTTATTGCATCTCATTAAGCCTCTCTGTCCTAAAGTCTAACAAATATCTTAATAGTATTACACTCAACAGACACCTAATTATCGAATTGGCTGACTGATACAAGGTTTTTGATTTAATTGGGTGTTTTGAACATAAGCTTTTGCTTCTCAATGAGATCCGAGTAGATGAACAACGATTGCAAATTACTCTTGACTCCTTTTTGGGTTCGCTTATACAACTCGCGCTTTAATTGTCATTCATCTACTGATGTTTGTGGCTTATCCCCTATTGCTTAATGTCTGGTAGGGGTGTTAACGAGCCGAACCGAGACCGAACATGACTAGGCTCGGCTCGAAAATGTATTTAGTAGGGTTCGGCTCGAGCTCGAAGCTCGTCGAGCTTGAAATATGAGGCTCGAGCTCGAGTTAAAACTTACAGCTCGGCTCGAGCTCGTTGGGCTCAAAAAGCTCGAAATTTACATTCAACTAAAGCAAGTCCAATGTTAGATTTTAGGAGGCCCAAACATTTATTTGTGCAAATGACCAAATATCCAAACTGCATGAAACTTCAAATAAATTATAAGCCAATTATGAAAAAAAGACAAACTCAAATATCTCTTTTATAGAGCATTACCACACACCCCCATCATATTATAGCGATGTGGGATAGCTGAATGTTAAGCTTGATGTTCAGTATCTCAAAGTTGTCTTTTATACAACAATACACATACATCCTCCTCATTTTTTTTCCGATATGGGATAGCTGTAATACTAGTTCACACTACAGCATGCATCACACGCAGACACGCCGACTTGGATTTTTTGTTGCCCAACATTGCACGATGTGGGAACTAGGAAGGCAGGAAGAAATGATCATCCTCTTCATTTTTATTATTGCTTTGTTTTTCTTTTTCTTTTTCTTTTTAAAGGTTTTTTTACTTTTTTTAGGTGCTTTTTAGTTTATCAAACATGTAAATTTTGGATCCTAGTGTAGTCTTAGAGCCAAGACTACCATTTTTTCCCCATAATTATTAATTATTTTAACCTATATTAAACATTAATGAAATAATTTTAGTAATTTAAAAATTATCGAGCCTGTTCGCGAGCTTTCGAGCCGAGCTTAAGATAGCTCAGACTCGGCTCGTTAAGGTCTCGAGTCGATCCCGAACTCGAGTCGAGCCCTCTCGAGCCGAGCTTTGACCGAGCTTTGACCGAGCCGAGCTCGAACAGTTTGCGAGCCACCCTGGCTCATTAGCACCCCTAATGTCTGGGTTCAGTTTTAGAGTTAGATTATGACGACTTTGGAATTGAAAGCTTCTGTAGAGTGAAAGTTATGGTGGATGTGACGAAAACCTTGCAACATAAACAACAATTTAGACGAATAGATGGTGGCTTGGCTACTATTGAGTACAAGTATGAAAGACTCCTATGTTTTTGCTTTATTATTTGGAATCATGGGGCATCGTGACAAAGAATGCAAGAACAACTCGGATGAAGATGATGACAGAGATTTGGGTTGGGGCATCTGGCTTAGAGGGTCTCCTTTAAGAGGGAGACGACGACATAAGGAAGAAATTGATGCTATTAGATTTAGTCATAAGGCCCTCTTAGTTACAAAAGTCCAACTGAAGTTCATCTTCGAAAACATCTCCTCCTTTTCAGAAGTGAATGTCGATGACATTTTAAATCCGTATTTTAAGGAAAACTAGTTGTGATTGTGATGATGTTGATATGCCTGATACTGATGCAAGTGTTAAAAAAACAAAATTTTATGTTGTTTTGGTTCCAATCATGAACCAAGTAGCGGAGATTGGTATTGACAATCTTGCGAAGAACAATGACATGATTGAGTTGGAAGTGCCAAGGTTTTTGCAAACCTAGAACAATTAATGCTTTTTTATCATCAATCTTTGTTTGAGTAGTCATGGGCTGTCTGGAGGATTAGGATTATGGTGGAGAGATATGATTGTGGAAATTAAATCTTTCTCGGAACACCACATTGAAGCTATAGTTCTAAATGACAATGGTGATCCTTCTTGGTGTACGATGGGAATCTATGGTTGGGCAGGTGCGTCGAGAAACCTTTAACGTGGCGACTTATGAGGAACTTAATGCAAAATTGTGATCTCCTCATTCAGGTGTTTGGGGACTTCAATGAGATTCTTAGTCTTTTAGAGAAGGAAGGTGGAGCTATTTATGGGAAAAGCTCATGGATGCTTTTCAAATTTGCTTGGATGAGTGTTCAATACATGACTTGGGTTTTAAAGGCAGTCGCTTCACTTGGCAACGTGGGAACTCTCTCGAAACTTTAGTTCGTGAACATCTTGATCTAATTAGGCTAGTGCAACATCCTCCCTTCCTAGGAGGTCCTACATTTAACTTCCTATCGCTCATATCATACTCCTCTACTCCTGAAAACAAGTGTTAATTTGTCATACAGGCGATGGAACAAACTTTCAAATAAGGCTATCAGGTGATAATTGTGAGAAAGTGGTTAAAAAAGCTTAGTCTAGTGCTACTGATGCAGCGACTACTTGCATGTTATCATTTGTCTCTGAGAAACTTTCTAAGTGGGCTTCAGAAACTATTGGGTGCATAAAAATACGGAAAAAAGTCGCGCTCTAGAAGTTGCAAGATCTTCAACAGCTCCCTTTCGATGCTACCACTTCTAACTAATGTAAGTCATTATCTCTGGAATGGATGAATTACATAGGTTAGAGGAACTATATTGGCATACTCGTGCCCGTGCTAATGAAACTATAGATGGGGATAAAAATACTAACTATTTTCACACTAGCGGAAAAAACGTCAATTAATTCGGAAAAAACTTTGTAAGTGGGTTCAGTTTTAGAGTTAGATTATGACGACTTTGGAATTGAAAGCTCCTGTAGAGTGAAAGTTATGGTGGATGTGACGAAAACCTTGCGACATAAACAACAAATCAGACGAATAGATGGTGGCTTGGCTACTATTGAGTACAAGTATGAAAGACTCCTACGTTTTTGCTTTATTATTTGGAATCATGGGGCATCATGACAAAGAATGCAAGAACAACTCGGATGAAGATGATGACAGAGATTTGGGTTGGGGCGTCTGGCTTAGAGGGTCTCCTTTAAGAGGGAGACGACGACATAAGGAAGAAATTGATGCTATTAGATTTAGTTATAAGGCCCTCTTAGTTACAAAAGTCCAACTGAAGTTCATTTTCGAAAACATCTCCTCCTTTTCACAAGTGAATGTCGATGACATTTTAAATCCGTATTTTAAGGAAAACTAGTTGTGATTGTGATGATGTTGATATGCACGATACCGATGCAAGTGCTAAAAAAAAAAATTTTATGTTGTTAGGTTCCAATCATGAACCAAGTAGCGGAGATTGGTATTGACAATCTTGCGAAGAACAATGGCATGATTGAGTTGGAAGTGCCAAGGTTTTTGCAAACCTAGAACAATTAATGCTTTTTTATCATCAATCTTTGTTTGAGTAGTCATGGGTCATGCGGAGGATTGGGATTATGGTGGAGAGATATGATTGTGGAAATTAAATCTTTCTCGGAACACCACATTGAAGCTATAGTTCTAAATGACAATGGTGATCCTTCTTGGTGTACGATGGGAATCTATGGTTGGGCAGGTGCGTCAGAGAAACCTTTAACGTGGCAGCTTATGAGGAACTTAATGCAAAATTGTGATCTCCTCATTCAGGTGTTTGGGGACTTCAATGAGATTCTTAGTCTTTTGGAGAAGGAAGGTGGAGCTATTTATGGGAAAAGCTCATGGATGCTTTTCAAATTTGCTTGGATGAGTGTTCAATACATGACTTGGGTTTTAAAGGCAGTCGCTTCACTTGGCAACGTGGGAACTCTCTCGAAACTTTAGTTCGTGAACATCTTGATCTAATTAGGCTAGTGCAACATCCTCCCTTCCTAGGAGGTCCTACATTTAACTTCCTATCGCTCATATCATACTCCTCTACTCCTTAAAACAAGTGTTAATTTGTCATACAGGCGATGGAACAAACTTTCAAATAAGGCTATCAGGTGATAATTGTGAGAAAGTGGTTAAAAAAGCTTGGTCTAGTGCTACTGATGCAGTGAATACTTGCATGTTATCATTTGTCTCTGAGAAACTTTCTAAGTGGGCTTCAGAAACTATTGGGTGCATAAAAATACGGAAAAAAGTCGCGCTCTAGAAGTTGCAAGATCTTCAACAACTCCCTTTCGATGCTACCACTTCTAACTAATGTAAGTCATTATCTCTGGAATGGATGAATTACATAGGTTAAAGGAACTATATTGGCATACTCGTGCCCGTGCTAATGAAACTATAGATGGGGATAGAAATACAAACTATTTTCACACTAGCGGAAAAAACATCAATTAATTCGGTCAAAATTGGCCAAATTGATCCGGAAATGGACCGGGATGGATAAGGGCGGAACAGTAGAGAAACCAAAACAAATCTTATTTCAATACAAAAACCGAATCAGTTGATGAATTTTACTGATCTGATTTTTGTATACAACCGGACCAGTTGAGGAATTAATTGAATAAAAAAAGACCTCTTGCTGACCATCTAACCAACATAAATCATTCTACGAAAACATAAATTAGTTCCAAAGCTATGAATTAATCAGATTACACAAAAATCAAATTAATCAAACAATTTACAAACAAAATTACACAAAAAAACACAAAAACACAAATAAATTCACGTTAGCTGAATAGGGAGAAGTAGAGAGGAAAAAGCTAATTTAATAACAAAAGAATTACAAAAATAAATTACACAAAAAATCTCCACAGAAATAACGAAAAAAAACCTAAATTGCACAGATCTTGAGAGAACGAAAATAAATAAAAAAAAAACGAAAAAAAACCTACCAATCATCCTTCTTTCAAATACTTAACTTATGCACCAATAAGATCATTTCGTCAAGACATGTGACATTTCATGAAACAATTTTTTTTTTATTTCCAAATTTTACGTAAATTCAAATTTGGGAATTATAATTTTTTAAGGCCAACAGGAGTCGTCCTCTCAGCTGACCCATCTCCTCCATTGCATGTTATTCCTGCCAGCCTCATAGTCCAACGCCCTGTCAACCCAAACCTTCCTCCATTTGGTACAACTTCTCTCACCCAACAAACTAGCGACCCTCATTCTTCTCTCCCTGAGTGTTCTACTCAAACCCTGAAGCTATATACGCCCACTTCTTGTGGCATACCTCCAATCCAGACCACTCACTTATTAGAATAAAAAAAAACCTTGTAATATATGTGTCATTAGAGTAGCTAGAAAAATATAGGATAGAAACACCTAGAAAGTCTAGAAAAATCTACGCTAAGGAAATATAAGAAAAAGAAGATGTATCTAGAATTATCCTAAGCATTAGGAGATTACTAAAAGGATATTGCTGGAAGGAAAGTAACCGGCATCTTTCCTCGATAAATAGCTAAGTACACTATGTGATGCAAGTTAGAGAAATCCAAGTTTTTGAATACAAGTATTTTCTCATATACTAATCTCTCTTTTCTTTATTCAACACTAATATCTCACCTTGTGATTATATCTTCTACCCGTTACCCTTGTTATTGTTAGAGTACCACAAATATGAAAACAACACTTCTATTAAGTAACCAAAAATCCTACATTTGGTATTAGAGCCAAAATTCCCAAAGCCTCACTACTATAGCCAAAACACATACAGCTCGAAAATAATATATATTATAATGGCACTCAGCAACAATCCAACTTTCCCAATTTTAATTTTCGAGGGAGAAAATTATGATGTCTGGAAGAGTAAGATGAAGACAATGTTGAGGTCATATGGTTTATGGAGATATGCTACCAATGGATATACGGAGTATGAGGATGAGATTAATTTAACCGCATCACAAAATAAAAAAATAACTCGATGAAGATCTAATGAAGGATGCTAAGGCATTGTATCTCATACAAAATGCAGTTAATGGTGCAATACTCCCAAGAATATTGAGGTCTAACACGACATAGGGGCTTGGGAGATCTTACAACAAGAATTTCAGGAAGATAGCAAAGTGAGAAGTATAAGCTCTAGTCTTTAAGAAGAGAATTTGAAAACATAAAAATGAAAGAAGGGGAAATAATGAAAGATTATTTTTCAAAAGTAATAGAAATAGTGAATCATGCCCCTACTCTTTCGAGTAGTACTATTCCGATCAGGATCTCCTCAAACAGTTGTAATACCAATACTATTCCCAGTTGTTAACACATGCTCAAGATGGTCTTCCTTCTGTAGAAGACGTGATAGAGCATCATCCATCCGACCTGGAACAATCACTCATTCCTTTTCTTTTCTTTTCTTTTCCACTCATCTTGTGTCCAATTAGAAAAATCCATGTGATTAGTAGGATACTGTCTAATTATAGTTATTTATATACGAATAATAGAAGTGATCCTAAAATTTGAAGAATGCTTACAATGGATTCTTTTATTTTTTGTGTTTCTTCATTAGGCAAGAAAATATTTCCTTGCTTATCTTCTTTCGGTCTTGCGAGAAGCCATGGCAAAGTTCGTTCCGGCAAGGAGGAAACTATTGTTGTTGTAGAAGAGCCAACAGATGATGTTGTATTTGAAGTGATATACCCTTTGCTACGGCAAAACTTCGTCATCTCAACATATGATTTCTGACCCATAAAATGAGGATGCTTGTTGAAAGCCTGACACTTTCTTCCTCTTTCACTTTTATCCTAATATGAAAACAAATAAGTAGTCAATATTTACAAAAATTAAATTGAAGACTTAATTACAAATGATTGTAACATAAAATATACCTTAAACTCCTCAGAGCTACAACTTGTCGCAAATCGATTCCATCTCTCTTCAATGATGAATGGATCAAACTCGTATAGTTTTCTTGAATTGTTAGGCTTCTTCCTCGTACGTGTGATCCATCGGTTCACCAATTTTGTCTTGAAATATGTCCACCGCTTATCACAAGTAGATAAGACCTCTTGTTTCTTCCTCGCATCCTCTTGTATTCCAAAATCTGTCTTCAATATGCAAAATGTACCGATCAAACACGATTAATGCATTCATTAAACAAGATACCAATTAATTTAAAAGAATAGCTTTTAAAATACATAGGATACTTACTTTAACATCTTCCCATAAAGTATTTTTTATGCCTTATGGAACATGTTCCCCAACTCTCGTACAAGATATACACTTTGCTTCTACTGATTTCGCCGCAAATGTATCTTGTAATCTTTAGCATGGTCCCCAACCGGACGATACAAATCATCCCACTGAAGTACTCTTTGGACCTCGGTTTGGAACGTATTTCTTTTGAAGGACCTTTTGGCTTGCTCACTTTTTTCTTCATATTAACTCCATCAGTAACCTTGGGCTCAGAACATGGCTGCTCACTATGGTCATGCATGTCATGATCTTTTGCATCATGCATAGTATGATCCTCCATCAGTCAACCCAACGAGAGAGAATATGTACTACACATGTAAACTAATACAAACATCAACGAAGACATGTTAGTTTTATAAATGAAATATTATAAAATCATCTTAGCAAAGCATTGTTTTACGTATTCATCATTCTTTTCTTTGACCATGTATAATCCCTCATCATGGTCTCAACGCATGTAATTCGTGTCAAGATCTTATCCTAGTGTACTTTGAATGACTATTGACGAAGTCGGGACTTCATTAAACTGTTTATCGTATTCTTCTTCATCGTGTACATCATCAATTCCAAGTATTCTCCTATTTCCTTTAATAACAACAAACCATTTAGAATCGGCAGGGTCAACCATGTAAAAAACTTGTTCTACTTGTGATGCCAAGATGAAAATATCTTCATGATGCCTTAACCGGCTGAAATTGACTAACGTAAGAAAGTCATGTTCATCCTTCGTCACACCACGAGGATATCAACCCATTTGCATTGAAACATCGGAATCTTGAAGTCAACTTAGTCAAGTTCTGATATCTCTTCAATGAACCCGTAATAAGACTTCATTGTCTCAACAATCATTCTATCATTTCCACATTTATACTTTGATGACAAAGCTCCCAACGTAATGCCATTGTTTTTCATCGTGGATTTGGAATCCTGCCGCTTGGTTTAAAATGAATAACCATTGATGTCATACCCTTCATACGAAAGAACAAACTTGCATCTTTGACCCATATGCCAACCATCTCAACGTATCTGATACGTCATTTGGAGTGTTAGATGATTGGGTCATAACTCGTTTTTCAAACCAATCCACGAATGACCGATTATACTCGATCATCAACTGACGTTCATTTTTTCGATGAATATGGAACTCTAAGAACAGTCATGTGCTCATCTAAGTTAGGATGCACTTGTATGAGATTTTCTAACACAAACAATTCTGCTTTTCTTTTCAACTCGGCATCAAGGCACAATTTGTTTCTCCCAATGGTACCATAACATCAAGACTTCTATGTCTAGATTTTGTTGTGCACGTACTAAGTACTGACTTATATATTCAGATACTTCCTCCGCAACTGTTCTTTGGACAATACTAGCTTCTGATCTGGCTGGATTCATCAGTTTTCCGTTTAGAGTACTCATATGTCTTTCAAAAGGCCACATATACCTCATACACATAGGCCCACAAAGTTTAATTTCTCGGACAAGATGAATTATCAAATGAGGCGTGATGTCAAAGAACGATGGTGGAAAGTATATTTCAAATTGACACATCGTCTCAATTACATTGGCTTGCAAGTTATCTAGAGTCTGAGGATCAATCACCTTCCTAGAGATGGTTCGAATGAAGAAACAAAGTTTCGTAATCGTGTATCTTACTTGGACATGCAAAATTCCTCGGATTGCACCATGTAATGAATACTGCATCAAGATATGATAATCATGAGATTTCAAACAAACAAGTTTCAAGTCCTTCAGTGAAACAAGGATACGAAAATTGGACGAGTATCCAGCGGAGACCTTTAGCCTATGCAAAGACTCACAAAAATTTGTAGCAAGCTGGTGGAAGATAATAGCGTTGTCCCCGTTCCTAAGGTGCAAGTTCGGGTCTACCTCTTTCAGCCATGTCTTTCCTAGCTTTAAGTCCATCCTTCGTCTTCCCGGGCATATTCAATAATGTCCCAACAATGGCATCACAAACTTTTTCCTCAATGTGCATAAGATCAAGACAATGTCTAACTTCTAAACATTCCCAATATGGGAGATCCCGGAACTTAGATCTTTTCACTAGTGGAATAAAGTCCAACCGATGCGGTCAAAACCGGGCTTGCACGCGGTTTTGGTCCGCAACGGTTGGACAAGCAGTTTTCATAAAAAAAGCTGCTGGTTTAGGAACCGCAACGGCAAAGCACAAACCGCTGCGGTTCCAAGGCAAAACCGGTTAATGGGCAAAACCGCTGCGGTTTTGCCATGGAACCGCAACGGTTTGTTCTTTGCCGCTAACCTCTTTGTATGCATTGGAACATTAACTGATGCGGTTTTCTTAGTAAACCGCATCAGTTAATGTTATATAATATATATATATATATATATATATATATATATATATATATATATATATATATATATATATATATATATATATATATATATATATATATTATATTTGTATATATATAATATTTTATTATATCTAACTTGCTATAGTTGACACAAATCCCACAAGCGCGTCGTATACAAGTCAAATTAATATATATATAAATATAAAATTTGGAGAATGTACTACAAATGAAGTTGTATTAAGTACTAAAATCCAAGATAAACATCAATTATATTATTGTACCTAAATAACTAGCAAGTAGAACAATAAGAACAAATAAACTCAAAGTCGCGGCATCATCTTCACATGCAAACTTCGGTAAGGTAGTGTGCTAGCAAATCCCGAACCTCGTTTATCTCGGTTGTGCTGAAAGAACTCTCCCTTTGGTTGAATACCCTAAACATAAGGAAACACACATAATATCAGTTTTAGTTTGAGTAAGACCTTAGATAATTGACTCTTATAGTTATATATGTACCTATTGGAACTATATATGACCTAACATGTGGCTAAATGCGGAAAACTAAGTGAAGTGACCTTCGAATTCCAAAATCGGCCCGAAATGGCCTTCATTTACCAAAAATGGGTTTCAAAGCATATGAGTGAACTTTAATTGACTCTTATAGTTATATATGTACCTATTGGAACTATATATGACCTAACATGTGGCTAAATGCGGGAAACTAAGTGAAGTGAGCTTCGAAGGCTAAAATCGGCCCGAAACGGCCTTCATTTACCCAAAATGGGTTTCAAAGCATATGAGTGAACTTTAATTGACTCTTATAGTTATATATGTACCTATTGGAACTATATATGACCTAACATGTTGCTAAATGCGGGAAACTAAGTGAAATGAGCTTCGAAGGCCAAAATCGGCCCGAAACGGCCTTCATTTACCCAAAATGGTTTTCAAAGCATATGAGTGAAGTATAATTGACTCTTATAGTTATATATGTACCTATTGGAACTATATATGACCTAACATGTGGCTAAATGCGGGAAACTAAGTGAAGTGAGCTTCGAAGGCTAAAATCGGCTCGAAACGGCCTTCATTAACCCAAAATAGGTTTCAGAGCATATGAGTGAACTATAATTGATTCTTATAGTTATATATGTACCTATTGGAACTATATATAACCTAACATGTGGCTAAATGCGGGAAACTAAGTGAAATGAGCTTCGAAGGCCAAAATCGGCCCGAAACGGCCTTCATTTACCCAAAATGGGTTTCAAAGCATATGAGTGAAGTATAATTGACTCTTATAGTTATATATGTACCTATTGGAACTATATATGACCTAACATGTGGCTAAATGCGGGAAACTAAGTGAAGTGAGCTTCGAAGGCTAAAATCGGCCCGAAACGGCCTTCATTTACCCAAAATGGGTTTCAAAGCATATGAGTGAACTATAATTGATTCTTATAGTTATATATGTACCTATTGGAACTATATATGACCTAACATGTGGCTAAATGCGGGAAACAAAGTGAAGTGAGCTTCGAAGGCTAAAATCGGCCCGAAACGGCCTTCATTTACCCAAAATGGGTTTCAAAGCATATGAGTGAACTTTAGTTGACTCTTATAGTTATATATGTACCTATTGGAACTATATATGACTTAACATGCGGCTAAAGGCGGAAAGAAAACAAAACTAAGTGAATTGAGCTTAAGAGGCCAAAATCGACTTTAAATTAAGCTACGTATATTAGTTTTATATGTATATATATATATACCTTCTCAATATCCCCGACTTCCTTGCAACTTGAGTCTATATCGAACATGAACCTCAACACATAGTAGCCACACTCGGTTCCCCCTGGTTGCTGAGTACACTAATCATTGAATTACATAAAAAATCATGTAATTAACATACATGGTTGTTTTTTGCTAAAAGAAAGAAGTACGTAGCTTTACTAATATGTATTACCTTCATTGCTTTCCATTTAGGTATTTTTCCCGTGCTCTTAAATTTCTTCAAAGAACTGTAGTTAAGTTAATTTCATGTGAGAAGTGGCCAAAGAATGGAATTAGTAAAAAGTGTAATGCTTATTAGCATTTTAAATAACAAATATACCTATTTATGCATGATTTGAGGAATAAGTGTCGTGGTGGATCTTGAGCTACAGAATCAAAATGATATACTGTGTTGTTTGAAGGACAAATCACAACGAGCGACCAATGAAGACTAAAATGCCAAAAAAGTTAGGAAGCAATCATGTGAGTACTTCTATTTTATATATAATGATAATTAAAGTGGTAAAAATAGATGCAAGGTTAAGAAAACCTCACCCATGCCGATGGCCACAACACATAACCACCACGAGCGTCGGTCAAGACATTTATATCAATTGACGGTTTAGGCAGCGGAAGAGCAAAGTCTTCGTAACCAGGAGTAATGGTCACTACACTAACCGCCAAGTGGTCATTGTCCACAGGCTCATGATGGACTATTGCTCGTTCACTTCGTGGTTGTGCATTTCCTACAGCCACCACAATCAAACCCTCATCTCTTACATCTAGTAAAAGCTGGCAAGGCGTTTCTTCCTTCAAAAAGTAAATGAAATTGAGGTTACGAACATGCAATTACAGAATATAACATGTTACTTAGTTTTAAAAATTATAAGGATAATAGTTACCTTTAACTCAAGTATAGATGGTGGGGATTTTTGTGTGTTAGGATGGCTAGCTTTGTCCTCCAAAAGACGATCCAGTTTAGGTTGATGTATCGCCGGTAAACCAAACTGTGAGAGGACCGCGTTGAAACTCTCCGTGAGTTTCTCCGTGACTTTCTCCGTCACTTTCTCCGTGACTTTCTCCGTAATTTCATCGGTAAGCTTCTCCCGAATAGCTTGTGTCATAGCTTCCATATCATGTGGTTGAGAGCGTGATTTTGTACCCACGGAGTAATCTTTAGAATACGCTTTGTCACACCTAGACGAATACCACCTAAACCCCTCAAACGTCCACTATGGTCCTTTCCCAAAGTCTCATAAAGGGCATCTTTGTTGCCTTGGGGGGTGAACTCGCCGCTAACCTCTTTTTGCTTGAGCCCCATCTATAGAGAAATTAACAACGGTAAGTTTAAAAAAAAATATCAACATCATAAGCGGCGGCGCGGGGGTGGGGCAAGACTGTGTTGGGCGGAGCAGGGGGTGGGGGCGGTGTGCGGTGTACGGGGGTGGAGGCAGTGTGCGGGGGAGCAGGGGAGTGGGGGATGTGTGCGGGGTGGGGGATGTGTGTAGGGGAGTGGGGGGGCGTGTGCGAGGGTGGGGGCGTGTGCAGGGGGAGCAGGGGGAGTGGGGGATGTGTGCGGGGGTGGGGGATGTGTGCAGGGGAGTGGGGGCGGTGTGCGGGGGTGGGGGCAGTATGCGGGGAGCAGGGGAGTGGGGGATGTGTGCGGGGGTGGGGGATGTGTGCAGGGGAGTGGGGGCGGTGTGCGGGGGGGGGGCAGTGTGCGGGGAGTGTGGGGAGTGTGCAGTGGGGTGGGAGTGTGCGGGGGGTGGGGGCGGTGTGCGGGGTGGGGGCAGTGTGCGGGGAGTGTGGGGAGTGTGCAGTGGGGTGGGGGGAGTGTGCGGGGGTGGGGGCGTGTGGGGGCGGTGTGTAGTGGGGTGGAAGTGTGCGGGGGGGCAGTGTGGGCAGTGTGGGGGAGTGTGCGGGGCGTGGGGGAGTGTGCGGGGTGGGGGGGACTGTTAGGGGTGTGGGCAGTGTAGGGGCAGTGTGCGGGGGCGGGGGAGTGTGCGGGGGGTGGGGGATTGGTAGTGCATGTACTTACAACGACATTGGCTATCTTCAAGGTTCCCGGATCTGAAATGGTCATTTGATTGTTGATATCACGCCTATGCAAGGAGCACCACCAATCAGCGACACGATCAACTTTGACAGACGGCGTTGCCTTAGAGCTAGAAGACGGCGTTGTGGTTGTATCGGTAGAAGGGTAAAATTTCTCGACAATCCACAACTTTCTCGCGCTCGCATAAGTATGGGAACCCATATGATAGTAGTGCTTCCTCTGTCTTGCACTGAGTGAATGTTTCTCACGCTTAGCCTATAAATTCACATGGGCAATTAGAAAACACATGTAATTGTATTGAAAGTGAACATGCAAAGTCGAATATATATAGTTTAAAGTGCAATACTTACCACCATCTCCAGCGTAGTATTTTGGGCAACAAATGCCTCCCAATCTTCCCGGTTTTATATGTCCCCAAATCCGATGAGGCAAAGAATCCGGTTGAAATGTATCTTCCGCTTCTCCCCCATCCTTTTCTGTTTCTTTTTCGGCCTCCTTGTCCGTCTCACCCTCATTTTGCTTTGATTTTTGAATTTTCCTCCTCTTTATAGTCCTCTTTCTCCGTTTCGTGATCCACCCACTCACTAGTTTGCTTTTGAAAGCTCTAAATCTTTCGGCCACCGCGGATAGAAACACCGCCTTTTTTTCCTCATTATGAGTAATATGGAACGTATTCTATAAAAACAAGAAACAAACAAAAAGTTACCGAAAGTGTGTTTCAAAGCATATAAGTGGAGTTTAATTGACTCTTATAGTTATATATGTACCTATTGGGACTATATATGACCTAACATGCCCCTAAATGCAAAAAATAAGTGAATTGGAGTGTAAAGGCCAAAATCGGCCCGAAATGGCCTTCATTTACCCAAAATGTGTTTCAAAGCATATAAGTGGAGTTTAATTGACTCTTATAGTTATATATGTACCTATTGGGACTATATATGACCTAACATGCCCCTAAATGCAAAAAAACTAAGTGAATTGGAGTGTAAAGGCCAAAATCGGCCCGAAAAGGCCTTCATTTACCCAAAATGTGTTTCAAAGCATATAAGTGGAGTTTAATTGACTCTTATAGTTATATATGTACCTATTGGGACTATATATGACCTAACATGCCCCTAAATACAAAAAACTAAGTGAATTGGAGTGTAAAGGCCAAAATCGGCCCGAAATGGCCTTCATTTACCCAAAATGTGTTTCAAAGCATATAAGTGGAGTTTAATTGACTCTTATAGTTATATATGTACCTATTGGGACTATATATGACCTAACATGCCCCTAAATGCAAAAAACTAAGTGAATTGGAGTGTAAAGGCCAAAATCGGCCCGAAATGGCCTTCATTTACCCAAAATGTGTTTCAAAGCATATAAGTGGAGTTTAATTGACTCTTATAGTTATATATGTACCTATTGGGACTATATATGACCTAACATGCCCCTAAATGCAAAAAACTAAGTGAATTGGAGTGTAAAGGCCAAAATCGCCCGAAATGGCCTTCATTTACCCAAAATGTGTTTCAAAGCATATAAGTGGAGTTTAATTGACTCTTACAGTTATATATGTACCTATTGGGACTATATATGACCTAACATGCCCCTAAATGCAAAAAACTAAGTGAATTGGAGTGTAAAGGCCAAAATCGCCCGAAATGGCCTTCATTTACCCAAAATGTGTTTCAAAGCATATAAGTGGAGTTTAATTGACTCTTATAGTTATATATGTACCTATTGGGACTATATATGACCTAACATGCCCCTAAATGCAAAAAACTAAGTGAATTGGAGTGTAAAGGCCAAAATCGGCCCGAAATGACCTTCATTTACCCAAAATGTGTTTCAAAGCATATAAGTGGAGTTTAATTGACTCTTATAGTTATATATGTACCTATTGGGACTATATATGACCTAACATGCCCCTAAATGCAAAAAAACTAAGTGAATTGGAGTGTAAAGGCCAAAATCGGCCCGAAATGGCCTTCATATACCCAAAATGTGTTTCAAAGCATATAAGTGGAGTTTAATTGACTCTTACAGTTATATATGTACCTATTGGGACTATATATGACCTAACATGCCCGTAAATGCAAAAAACTAAGTGAATTGGAGTGTAAAGGCCAAAATCGGCCCGAAATGGCCTTCATTTACCCAAAATGTGTTTCAAAGCATATAAGTGGATTTTAATTGACTCTTATAGTTATATATGTACCTATTAGGACTATATATGACCTAACATGCCCCTAAATGCAAAAAACTAAGTGAATTGGAGTGTAAAGGTCAAAATCGGCCCGAAATGGCCTTCATTTACCCAAAATGTGTTTCAAAGCATATAAGTGGAGTTTAATTGACTCTTATAGTTATATATGTACCTATTAGGACTATATATGACCTAACATGCCCCTAAATGCAAAAAACTAAGGGAATTGGAGTGTAAAGGCCAAAATCGGCCCGAAATGGCCTTCATTTACCCAAAATGTGTTTCAAAGCATATAAGTGGAGTCCAATTGACTCTTATAGTTATATATGTACCTATTAGGACTATATATGACCTAACATGCCCCTAAATGCAAAAAACTAAGTGAATTGGAGTGTAAAGACCAAAATCGGCCCGAAATGACCTTCATTTACCCAAAATGTGTTTCAAAGCATATAAGTGGAATTTAATTGACTCTTATAGTTATATATGTACCTATTAGGACTATATATGACCTAACATGCCCCTAAATGCAAAAAATAAGTGAATTGGAGTGTAAAGGCCAAAATCGGCCCGAAATGGCCTTCATTTACCCAAAATGTGTTTCAAAGCATATAAGTGGAGTTTAATTGACTCTTATAGTTATATATGTACCTATTGGGACTATATATGACCTAACATGCCCCTAAATGCAAAAAACTAAGTGAATTGGAGTGTAACGGCCAAAATCGGCCCGAAATGGCCTTCATTTACCCAAAATGTGTTTCAAAGCATATAAGTGGAGTTTAATTGACTCTTATAGTTATATATGTACCTATTGGGACTATATATGACCTAACATGCCCCTAAATGCAAAAAATAAAAGTAATTCAGTTAAAAAATAAACTTACACAAGTGTCTTCCCATAATGATTTCTTCAATGCATCGGGCACATCTTTCCATCCCACCAAAATGCTCAGTTTGCGCACACATAACCCTAAATGCTGCCCATACTTTTTACGCCATTGACCACAAGGTTGACCCATATCATCATACTCGAGGGTCATAGGGGTGTTATAATTCAATCCCTTGGTCGCACCCCTTCCTTTCCGCTTCTTTGTTGCAACTTTACTTGGAGTTTTGGTACTGAGAACCTCTTTCCCCGCATTTTTTTGTGGCACAATGACGGATGAAGTACAAGGATAATATTCCCTAGCATTGTTCTCAATGGGGGGAGCCTTATCGGCTAGCTCCTCATTTATTTCAGCCAAGTCAAGTTCCCTTTCACGCAAGCGCGTCTCCTCATCATGCGCTATGTCTTACGGGTCACCTTTATCGTTCTCCTTCTCCACATCATACTCATCATCATCATCCAATGACTTATCATAATCATCATCGGTTTCTTCCTCCACAATCACATCATCTCGGACCATGTTTGAAACTCCTGAAATTTTAAAAAACGATATTAGAAACGTGTCAGATTAAACAAACATATGATTAGAAACCCCCCGCACTCCCCCACCCCTTGATTGCCCCCCCTTGACGCCCCCGCACGCCCCCCACCCCCCGCCGCACATCAACCCCCCTTCACCGCCTCCCCCTTCATGCCCCCCTCTTCACTGCCCCCGCACAGCCAACTCCTTCATCGGCCCCCTGCACGCCCCCCTTCATCGACCCCCTTCACCCCCCTTCACTTGCCCCCCCGCACAACCCCCTTCATCGCCCAGCACGCCCCCACCCTCACCGCACACTCCCCCCCGCCCCGCCCCCTGCACGCCCCTTCATCGCCCCCTTGCACGATCCCCCTTTCACTCCCCCAAATGATTGCCCCCCCCGCACAACCCCCCTGCACACTCCCTCCCCCGCCCCGCACACTCCCCCAACCGCACACTTCCCCCTTCACTTTGTCCCTACCCCTTTCACAGCCCCCCTTCACTGCCCCACCCCGCTTGCACAACACCCCTTGCACAGTCCCCTCCCCCCCAAAACAATCCATAATTACACCCTAAACGACATTCATCTACCCAATTCAGTTTTCAAATCATGTGACCCGACTTTAAGTGACCGAAATTGGCCCGAAATGACATTCACTTACCCAAAATGGGTTTCAATACATGTGAAGCGAGTGTAGTTGATTGTAATACATATATATATACTAATAAGAACTATACATGACCTAACATGCGGCTAAAAGCGAGAAATTAAGTTAATTGAGGTTGAAAAGCCGAAATTGGCCCGAAATGACATTCACTTACCCAAAATGGGTTTCAATACATGTGAAGCGAGTGTAGTTGATTGTAATACATATATATATACTAATAAGAACTATACATGACCTAACATGCGGCTAAAAGCGAGAAATTAAGTTAATTGAGGTTGAAAAGCCGAAATTGGCTCGAAATGACATTCACTTACCCAAAATGGGTTTCAATACATGTGAAGCGAGTTTAGTTGATTGTAATACATATATATATACTAATAAGAACTATACATGACCTAACAAGCGGCTAAAAGCGAGAAATTAAGTAAATTGAGGTTGAAAAGCCGAAATTGGCCCGAAATGACATTCACTTACCCAAAATGGGTTTCAATACATGTGAAGCGAGTTTAGTTGATTGAAATACATATATATACAATAATAAGAACTATACATGACTAGAGATGGCAATGGGCCGGGTCTGGGTCGGGTCCAGTCAGACCCAGACCCGTTTATTTTTTCAAGACCCAGACCCGACCCAGACCCACTGGGTCTACAATTTTCAGACCCGGACCCAGACCCGCTGGGTCTAGCGGGTCCACGGGTCCTAAATGGGTCCTAAATGGATCCTTCTTAGTTTCTTATTTTAATCACATTTTAAAACTATTACACCTATTTTAGTAGTGCATGCAACATGTTGCTGTGGCTATGAATTGATCACTCCATTGTTTCAAGAATATATTTGTGAAATGGGGAGTAGTATGTTTGTGCAACCATGGTCCATGGGTGGTGTTTGTGATTTGGTGAAGCATTACCATACAAATTATAGCATACACATAACACATTACAAAGTTACAAACTTACAATTCTCAAATGGAGTCACAAGACTTCACAAAATCACATGTTTAAGTAAGTGAGAAGTTCCACTTGAACTACCAGCGGAAAGTATTGAATTGCAATACTTGCATTGTGCTTTTACAACACCATCTACTTTAATCCTATTGAAATACTCCCATGCTTCCGATGTTTGTTTTCTAGTCTTTTTGGTAGCAAAAGTTTGGTTGCTACAAGTTTGGGTGCCTGCTTGATTATCCTCACAATGATCCAATTCTTCCTCGGGATCCAAATCAAGCACTACAGGTGCACGAGGAGGTACAAACTGAGACTGCCCCTCATCCATACTGAAGCAATCAAGAAAATTCTGATATTAATATGCAATACTTATCAAACTACAATTCTAGATAGTAAACAAGTGGCAACTAATTACACACAAAACACACGAGCAAACCATATGAAGCAATCAAGCAAATTATGCAGCAAATTTTAGTCACATGAGTAGGCAAATATGTAGTAGTTAGTAAACTAGTTACCATTCTAGCACTATAAGTCTCTGTAGGCAGTTAGGCACTACCACACTAGGCAAAGACTTACAACTTAGAAAAATTATAAATAATATTTCGCAATAGCACTATAACAATAGCTAATTATTCTATCAAACTACAATTACCGTTTTCGAATTATCTTACCAAACTACAATTTTATTTCATAAAATCTACACATTTACAATCAATTCTAAAAATTAGCATTGCTATAGCATTTATAAAAGATTACAAATTAATTATCAAAACAAACTAGAGAGTAGAGAGCGCATTCATACCTTGCGAGGTTGCGGAGTCTATCGAGGTGGTCGTCGACGAATGCAAGGTGGTCGCGGGACTGTGCTAGGAGGTCGCCTGATTGTGTGAGGTGGTCGCCGGATTGAGTGAAGTGGTTGCCGGAGTATCGAGTTAGAGTGTAGAAACAAGGAAGGAGTTAGATAGTTAGAGAGTTAGAGAATAAGAAAGAAAGAAAACGGCTGTTAGAGTCTTAGAGATGGCGAGTATTAGGTTTTAGTCTTTTAGAATTTAAGTTTTTTTTTTTATATATATTAATATATATGGTCTCGTGGTCGGGTGTCGGGCCGGGTGCAGGTCCGACATTCCGGACCCGGACCCGGACCCGACCCATGCTCTCCGGGACCCGGGACCCACCCGGACCCATTGGGTCTAAAAAAATGGACCCAGACCCTTATAAATGGGTCGGGTCCAAGCGGGTCTGGGTCGGGTCCAGGACCCATTGCCATTTCTATACATGACACTACATGCGGCTAAAAGTGAAAAATAAAGTAAAATGACATTGCAAAGCCGGAATTGGAACCAAAGAAGTCGAGCCTATTGTTTACTTTTGCCACCTTCATTTGAAGTATCAACCATTATCCCTTCCCCGTGATCTGCACGCATGTAACTTGTCGCTAACTCCGCATCAGTGACATCGGAGTTGGGAATGGTGAAAGGCGGGGTGTCTTCAAATGCATCATACTCATCCTCATCTTCAACATCACCAACTCCGAGTATACTTCTTTTTCCCCGGAACAACACTGACCACTTGTTATCGGAAGGGTCGATTCGTAGAATACTTGCTAACTTGTGATGCTAGCACGAATGGCTCTTCACTATCACGCAACCGACCCAAGTCTACAAGAGTAAATCCACAAGGGTCATCTTTCCTTATGTAACACCGGTTATACTCAACCCACTTGCATCGAAATAAGCAGACCGTGAAACCAGATTAGTCAAGCTCCCATATATCTTGAACTCGTCCATAGTATAACAATCTAGCATCAATTGGAGACTTGTCTTTGGCACTTGCATACTGTGTAGATGATGCCTCTACTGAAACACCACTATTCTGGAGAGATCTCGACTTTTGATCTTGACGATCTGTCCAATACGTATATCCGTTAACATCATAACCCTCATAGGAGTGCACAGTTCTCGAGGACCAAATGCTAGCCACTTCAGAGTTTCGAAACATTGGAATCTACTTCACGCATTATTCGGTTATGGAACCAATCAATAAACGTCTTATTATGCAACCGCATCAATGCTCTAGTCCCTTTACACTGGATTCGGTCACGCAACTCCTCCAAATGCTCATCCAAGTACGGATGCACTGTACCATATCTTTGCAATACAAATAAGTGTGCTTGTATGCGGCTTTCAACAGGGAGGTACTATCATTTTCGAGCCAAGTGTACCTTTACCCGCGAGTCCGCCCTCGTGTCGAGATGTAGGAAGTCCAATAGGATCAACATTAGTTAAGAACTCCGATCACAAAATTACCGACCTCTTCACTCACAATCCCCGAATTATACTTCCTTCCGGTTGCATGCTGGATTCCTTACTTTATCTTTCAAAAGAGCCCATATGTCTCTCAAAGGGATAGCACCACCTCAAAAACACCGGACCACATAGCTTAATTTCTCGAACTAGATGTACAACCAAATGGACCATAATGTCGAAGAAAGCAGGTGGGAAGTACATCTCAAACTTGCACAAAGTCTGTATCACGCTAGCCTGCAGAGCATCAAGCTTCGAGGGTTGTAACGTTTTGCTACATATAGTATTGAAAAAAGAACACAGCTCTGTTATGGTATGTCTCACATGTTTCGAAGCAATATCCCTCGAATTGCAATCGGTAAGAATACTTGCATCATTACACGCACAATCATGAGATTTCATGCTCGATAATTTCAACTCACCGCCTAAGGTAACAAATCTTTTCATGTTCGATGAGTACCCTGATGGAACCTTAATGTTGTACAAACACTCGCAAAAAAGACGCTTCTCAGCTCTAGATAGAGTGTAGCAAGCCGGAGGTAAATAGTTCCTATCATCATCCTTCACCGTTTTCTTTCCTTTTTTTCAATTCCCGCAGCGAACCTTCTTCCCGTTTCTTTTCTTTTCCTTTCCTTTTCCTTTTCCGACACTTTCTCTTCTTTCTTTCTTTTCTTAGTGTCCCTCTTTTGAGCCCATAGTTCTGGTCGAAGCCCCTCACTTTCCAGATACAGTCGCACCCCTTTGCTATCCTTTGTCTTATGTGGAATATTCATAAGTGTCCCCAGAATGGCGTCACATACATTTTTCTCTATGTGCATGACGTCGAGACAATGTCTAACCTCTAGATCTCTCCAATATGGAAGTTTCCACAGAATAGACTCCTTTTTCCAAAGTCCCTTATCACCAACACTCGCTCCTTTGCCGAATATCGTTTCAATACCCTTGACTTGATCATAAACCTCAATACCGAGTCAATGGTCTACGAGCAACCCCTTCCTCAACTTGTTCCATCGAATGCCTTCTTCTTATTACGATAAGGATGGCGCGTCGAAGGAACCTTCGAATGCGCATATAAACATCTTTGTGACAAGTAGTAATGTATTTAGATGCTGTGTCGTCTAGGCAAATCGGGCATGCTTTCTTCCCTTTGTTCTTGTACCCGGATAAGTTCCCATAAGCAGGATAGTCATTAAGAGTGAATAAAAGCATGGCACGCAATGTGAATACCTCATCAGCATGTGCGTCATACACAGAAACTCCTTCATCCCACATTTTTCTCAAATCATCAACAAGTGGCTGGAGGTAGACATCTATGTCGTTTCCAGTCAGTTTAACTCCCGAAATAAGAATCGACAACATGATGTATTTGCGTTTCATGCACAACCAAGGAGGCAAGTTGTATATAACTAGAAGAACCGGCCACGTACTATGTTGAGAACTAAGATTGCCAAATGGGTTCATTCCATCCGTGCATAGGCCAAGCCTCAAATTTCTGTCCTCGGCACCGAAGGTCTTATGACAATGTTTGATACCTTTCCACTCGGGGAGAATCAGCCTGGATGTTTGAGAAAACCATCCTTTTTCCTTCGTTCGCATGCCACCTCTAGTTCTTAGCATCTTTTTTGATTGAAAACATGCGCTGAATCGTGGTATAATCGGAAGATACCACATCACCTTTCTTCAGACCTTTCTTATCACCAACCCCCCACGTGCACAGTAACGCGACTTCCCACATCGAGGACACTCATCCATATTTTCATATTCATTTCGATATAGCACACAATCGTTTGGACAAGCATGTATCCTTTGGTACTCTAACCCGAAGGGACACATCAGTTTCTTAGCATAGTAGTTCGACTTGGGTAGTTCATGGTCGTCCGGTAACATATCACCAAATGCTTGCAACAAGGAAGTGAAACAAGAGTCACTTATACCGGCTTTCGTCTTGATATTAAAGAGTGTTATCACGCCGTCGGCTTGGTGTACCTCGTACAACCGGATACAACGGTTTTGAGATGCCTCGTCCATGCACTCAAAAATACGAGGTCGTTTGCCACAATGATCTACCCCCGCCATCATCTCCTCGATATGATCCCCTTCATCATCATCATCTTCTACTTGAATATCCTCATATTCATCCTCGATGTTGTCATTCTCAATGACATCAAACTCACCTTCTTCATGCACATCGTTAACAATGGCATTTCGACCATCATACATACCCTCCTCACCGTGCCAATCCCATACATAGTAGTCTTGTCTAAACCCGCGACGAAAGACATGCTCCCTAAGCGACTCAATGCTACTAACGATGCTCACATTACCACAATCAACACAAGGACAATAAAACCCCTCGGTTCCCTTTGCACTGATGACTTAATGCAAGATCACAAAATTCAAAGACCCCATCCACGAATTCACACGTGTCACGACTACCATACATCCATGCACGATTCATTTCAACCAAACCTAGCTCTAATTAAACACAAGCAACAAGGATCCAATGTCAATGACGAATTTCACTACATTATTAGAGTTCATACACGATATAAATTTAATGAAATTAGGCATGCTTTCCAAGGGTCCTTATCACTCCAACCTAACCCATCCTTAGATGTCTAATCTCACTAGTGAATGTATTGCCTTCAGTTCGAATCTATGGAAAATCCGGCAGCATTTCCCTACAGTTCTCCAAGTACACGATGTAGATATAAATTTATTTATATCTACATATGTACCCAGAGAACAAAAGTAGGGAAACGACGAGCCAAGAAGACATACATTCACCACCTAAGTGAGATTAAACATCTAAGAACAGTCCCAAACCGGGGACTATTCAAGACTTACTCCTAATGAGTAAGTCTCGAACGGGTATCTAAGCATATGATATGATGATGCAAACATAGGTTTTTAAAAATAACAAAACATTTTACATCTAATCTCAATTCAACGATAAATATATACACATTTGCACATATATACTCCCTCTGTCCCAGAATACTCTTTACACTTTCCTTTTTCATCTGTCCCATAATACTCTTTACACTTCTATTTTTGGATATGGTCCACTATTATTTTAATCCTTCTACCTTTTAACCATTGGCCCACACTCTCTCTCCTCCAAATAAAATAATATCACTCATACTACCTACCAACTCTAACCATTGGCCCACACTCTCTCTCCACCAAATAAAATAATACTACTTTTACTACTTACTAACTCCTATCACATCTACCTTTTTAATAAAATAACAATTGATAACCAAAACAACAACTTATCATCTAAAACTACGTGTCCTGATAAGTGTCAAGAGTATTCTGGGATGGAGGGAGTATAAACCAATTTACTATGAAAGAAAGTTAAATATGAGTGATAACATACCAATATCAAGGTTGTGAATAGGGAAATCGAGCTCAACACTCCGTCCCTAGCTAGCTTTAATAATCAACAACAAAGTTTAAAAGTTAACATTAGTATAAATTAGCAATTCAAACAAAACTAAACTAAACTAAGCTAAACTAAACTAAATATCTAAACCAATACTCAACAACAACATTTAAAGTTCAAACCTAACTAGTTAGTAAGTACTACAACAACAACAACAACAACAACAACAACAACAACAACAACAACAACAACAACAACAACAACAACAACAACAACAACAACAACAACAACAACAACAACAACAACAACAACATCAACAACAACAACAACAACAATAGCTACTACCAACAACAACAACAAAAATAGCAACCACAACAAAGCCCTAGTTTTTTTTAACCTAAAAATCAAACTAACTACTTTAAATAAAATAATTAACTCAAATCAATCAAATTTACACCCTTTAACTATTATACAACCTAATTTCATTAACAATTATTCATAAAAGAACAATTAATTATAAACTTGAAGCTTCAAATATGAGAAGGAATGGTTGAGGTAGGAGGTAGAGAAGGAATGTAGGTACCTAAGAAGAGGTAGAGAAGGAATGTAGGTGTTTAGGAACGGTGGAGGTGCGGCGGTGGTGGTGCGGCCACGAGGAGGACGCAGGTGTAGCCACCGAGGAGGACACAACGGTGGGGTTTGTGGTTGAAACCCACCGAATGGAGAGGAGGACGCAAAGCAGTGGTGGTCGTCGGTGGTCGGGAGAAGGTGGAACCCAGGTGGTGGTGGTGGAACCTAGTGGTGGCAGTGGTGGTGGTGAACCCTTGCGTGAAATGTCGAAGGAGGGAGTCGTTTTTTTGAAAGGAAGGACGAAGGAGGGAGTTAACAAAGTGATGAGAGGGAGCCGAGGCCTCTTTGGCGAAAAAAAAACAAAATGAACCGCTGCGGTTCATAAAACCGCAACTGGTTAATAGCGAACCGCAATGCCAAGTTAACTGCCAGTTGCGGTTTTATGAAGACCGCAACGGTTTGTTAGGCCACTTTTCCCACCCAAATTTTCGACGATTTACCGTTGCGGTTCTCTTAAGGACCGCAGCGGTTTTGTTGTGACATATAGCGTTTTTTCCACTAGTGTTTCTTGTATAAGTTCTTTGATTCATATTTAAAGGGCTTACCAAACAGTGTCTCAATATCTTTTACACGCTTATAAACCTCTGTAAGGGTAAAAAGGCTTATCTCATATCCACTTTCCCGTTCAACACCTTTTTCTTCTTACGAAAGGGATGATCTAAAGGAAGCTATGTACGATAATGCAGGTATACATTCTTCCCCGTGATCTAACTTATCATTAATCATATCCTCATCACAAACCGAGCATGCCTTTCCTCCTTTAACTGTGTATCTTGACAAATTCCCATAAGTCGGGAAATCATTGATCGTACAAAATATCATGGCGTGTAATGTGAAGTCGGTTTTCGCATAGCTTCATACATAATAAATTTATGCTTCATACATAACCATGGGGGCAACTTATAAATCGTCAGTAAAATCGGCCAAGTGCTATGTTGGGTACCTAGTGTGTCAAATGGGTTCATCCCATCTGTACAAAGTCTGAGCCTAAGCATCCCATCTTTCTTCCTCTCATCTGCATGTCACATCAATAATTTAGCGTTATTCTCATCCGAAATAAAAGCCTAAATCTCGGAAGAATTGGAAGATACCAAAGAACCTTCACTGGAGTTTCTTTCTTTCTCACCCCCGCATCGTTCTCCTTTATCTTGTAACGAGAAACTCCACACCTCAGACACTCACGCAAATCCTTGTACTCATTTCGATACAGCACGCAATAATTTTGACAAGCATGTATCTTCTCATATTCCATACCTAAGTGTAGGCGTGTTTTTATTTCGCCTACGCGGTGTGAGCACGTATTAGATTTGACTACCCTGCTGTAAAGGTTTTATTGGAAATTGTTTTGAAAGAAGTCGCCAACAATTCTTTTTAGGAAGAATCATAAACCTAATTGGATATGGGAAAAACTTAGGGACAAATTATCCAATGTAGATTTCCCCATCCTGACTCCATTGATGGTCAAAGTGAACCAAAGATTGAGTTCGGGGGTGAGGGTACGAATATAGTCATAATGAACCACATTCGCCCAAAGTTGGCCTCTACTAAATATCGATTCATTGCAGATTTTATGCCAGAGAATAATCATATAATATTTTTATACACCCTAAAAATATTTAGTCTAGGTTGGTTCAGGAAACACATAAAAATACTATTTTTTAGTGATATGTAATTTAGGCAATCAGTTTACAGGGAACCTAGCAGGTTGTCCAAATTAATCTGATTAATATTAGATTAGTTCTTTAGGTCTTTGATTAGCAAAAATAACATGTGTGTGATAAAAGCATTGAAACAGGACAATCATATAGTAGGCATAGAATGATCAAGCAGGCATATAATATACAAACGCATGAATAATAATAAAATAAAATAAAAGAAAGTATAGAAAAAGGGTTAGAATATACAGTATAGCGATTTTACATTAAAGATCTACATCAGGAAAGAAAACTGTTAGTAACTTTAATATAAAAATAATTTATTTAAGGACACTCAGGATTATACCGTGGCTTGGGTCTCAAGATTAACAACCTTCGGGACGAGCAATCGTGAAGCCTGAAAATCTGAATGTCTGAAAGTATGTAGATTGAATGTATTTTGTGTTTGAAAGGTATGAATTTTGTAGGGAAGTTTGTAGTTCGTAGAGAGAATTCGTAAGTATTCGTCGAGTGTTATATGTAAAAATCCGTCCTGAAATCTGTTCGGAAATCAGGCCTATTTATAGGAAAAACGGCATTGCGTCTCACGCGTTGGCTGCGCCAGGCACAGCTGACGTGGCAAGCGGATGACGCGGCATGACCAGTTAAAAGCGTACATGTGGTACGCGTTTTGAAAAAGATAAGAAAGAAACCTGCGCTTCACGCAGCCGTGCGCCGTGCACACGCACAGCATGGCACGCGTGCGTGGCACAGTGTGTGGCACAGTGCCACGTGTCAGGAAAAGTTGCGCCTGACGCAGCAAGGTGCGTTAGGTGCAAGGCTGTGCGCCAAGCGCACGGTGGTGCGCCAGGCGCACCAGCCTGGCTTTTGACACGCCTTTGCCAGCCTTTTTTAAAACGCGTTTTAAAAGATTTTCTTTTATCCTTTAATTCCGGAATCTGATTTTATGGGATAAAATCTGATTTTAACTATAAAAATTATCTTTGAAAATATTTATTTATTAAAATAAAAATAATTAATAATTATTAAATAATTAATTCGGCTTTTCAAAGAATTGGGCTCAAAATATAATTAATTATCATGAATAATTAATTGGGCTTTAAAATAGGACTACACTTTTCGAAATGGTTTTGAATGGCTTTTCAGACTGCTCTGCTCTTGGGTCGGACCAATTAAGACCACGGTATGTTTCATCATCGGATCCTTAAATGGGGAACACAATTATGTGTCTACACAAAGGGACACAACAATTTCTTTACCTTATAATTAGAGTGGGGAATATCATTCTATTCGGGTAGAAATTCTTCTAAAAAGGTGAACAACTCAGTTAGACTTTTATCTGTCCAACTATGCTTCGATTTCATGTTGAATAATATGAGGACCCCAGAAAGTTTAGTGAAATTCTTACACCCCGGAATCCCGGATACATCGGTTTTTCCGCTGCACTAAAAAACTATCATACATATGAGGACGATCGGTTCCTTCATCCTCCAAATTGTGTAACATCACATCTACTCTATCATTCTCAATATCAACCTCTACTTTCTCAATTTCAACTTCGACATCATCAATGGGATCTTCATGCAAATCATCACAAAAGCTAGTGGAGCTCATACCATGATCATAAAACTCTCCATGCCATGTCCACCTAGTATAATTACTCTTAAACCAACGACGAATCAAATGTCCTTAATTTGATCCACATCACGATACCCCCTAGAGTTGTTGCAATCACAACAAGGACAGAGGATTAATAAATTTGACCCATTCTACGATTGATGGCCAAAAGCAACCCTGATAAATTAATCAACCTCTAATAGAAATGTCACCGAATCCGATTAACATACATCCAGTTTCAATCCATATTCATAAACTAGAGACACCAAACAAGAACACATTCGATCACATCCACAAATCTTATAGTCACATTCCATCATATTCGATCACATCAACAAAGTGCAGTCATGAACAATTGGGGTCTTTATCACTCCAAGCTAACCCATCCTTGAGTTTCTCATATCACTAGGGGATGAATGTTTGGTTAAATTCCTAAGAAAAATCCAAGAAGACTTCCCTCACACGCTTCTCCAAGTACACGATGAAGATAGTAGGTAAACTATCAACATATGTACCCAGAGAACGCTTAGGGAAATGAGCTAGATCTTTCTTATAATCGAAAACCAAACATTCATTCACATCTTAAGTGAGATAAGACAGTCTCAAACCGGGGACTATTCAAGACTTATTCCTAATGAGTAAGCCTCGAACGAGTATCTAGGCCAATGATGCACATTGCAATTAAATAGCACAAACCAAAGCATTCCTTGGATTTCCCAAGCCACCCCCATTAAGGTATATCCATATTTCAATTGAGAAACTAACACAACAATCCGTAAATTCATATAATTTATATATAACAAGATAGCAATAACCTAACTTGATTTCATCTTTATAATCACAAAACTAATCCATAATATTAGAAATCAATAATAACCAATCCATGTATTAGAAACCCACATCATGTATTAGAATTCAATAATAACCAAACCCACATGTTTACAATCATAAAACCAATCCATTCCTTAGATCTATTGCCCCCCTATATAGGTATGTCCATATTTCAACTTTAAGAAAACTAACATAATAATATCAAAAGTTCATAATTCACATATTAGAGTTCAACAATTAAACCTACAACTTAACAATAGCAAATCCAAAAATATCCAAAGCAAAATTTAATTACCCAAATTGTAAGGAACTTCACAATCACAAATCCAAAATTCACAACCAAATAAAATAATTAAAGAGTAATTAGAGGAATTTTGAAAAAAGTTAAAGCAAACTAATCTGCCACACTAGAATCCACTAGCCGACCACTGGAATAATGGCCTAACTTCCAGAAACCCTTGAAATTTCTGAAATTTAACCCAAAACTTAACCCACTGCACCACCCTAACTGCGGCCCACTTGCGACAACGGAGAGGGGCAGCGACGTCCAGCGAAGAGTGAGAGACAGGCGATGTGAGAGAGAGAGAGTGAGAAAGGAGATTGCAGCGGTGAGAGAGAGGCGAGTGCAGCGAAAAGAGAGAGCCGAGTGCAGCGAATGGTGAGAACGACCATCGATTTCTTCGGGTTTGTCGGTGAGTGGTGAGTGGTGTTCGTTCGCCGGTGAGTGGTGAGTGGTGTTCTTTCACCGTTGAGACTGGGAGAATGGGAGAGTGGCCTGTAGGATTTCGACAAAAAAAGGTCATTCGCCGGAGAAGTGGGTGGCCTTTGGAGTGAAGGGATTCGTCGGATAAGTCGATGACATTCAGAGTTAGGGGATTCGCCGGAGAGAGAGTGAAAGAAGTGAGAGTGAGAGAATGAGTAGTGAGGGATGGTTCTCCGGCGTTCGGAGTTAGGGGATAAGCCGGAAAGAGAGTGAGAGAATGAGTAGTGAGCGCTGGTGAGTCGAAAAAAGGAAAGGGTTGGTAAAGGATTTGCTTCGCGTACAATGTCCAGCCCGACGCAAATCACTCAAACCAACGATTTGTATCGGTTGTTGAGGCCCAACCGACGCATACCGCAAGCTCACCTTTGGCTGGGCTACCGAACATTTGCATCGAACACGAAACACAAATCGATGCAAATTAAATATTGCGTCATATGCTAAAAGGTTTTGCGTCGGTTTCGCTGTCAATCCGACGCAGATTCTTCATCATTTGCGTCGATTAAGTAGCGGATCCGACAGATGCATTTCCGCTAGAGCTTTTGCGTCGGTTTCATGGTTATTCGACACAAAACATCAACCACAAATTAACGTTTTTCTTCTAGTGCTATTTTGTCAAAGGCTCTCGCCAACCGATGCCACTATGGGATATGTCTGTTGTAACTACTTAGAATTACCTAGATACTAGAGTTAGTAGTTCTATGTTACAAAAGATCTCCTCTATAAGTAGTAATCAAAGCTCAACATATTAAACCTTTGTCATTGAGGGCAGTGTCACTATATACCTAATAATTTAAAAAAATCAAATATATTAAAGAATTAACTACCAAACATAAAGGTTGATGCACTATCTTGAGTCTAGCATAATCAACAAATATTATTACATGCTAATAACATAGTGAGAACTATTTCTACATGGTGAATATGTTAGGGGTTTTTCGGTCACTAGGCCTAAGACAACTACTCACTGCACATACATTATCATAGTAACACTAGACACAGAAAAAGAAAGCATAGTCATAATTAGGGATGGCAATGGATCCTGGACCAGGATCCGTTTATATGGGGATCCGGGTCCTGATCTGTTCCAAGATCCGGATCCGCACTCCGTTTTTGAAAAAAATAGTTGGGCTACCGGGCTATTAAACTTGTCCGCTCTAACTCTTTACTCTCTCGAACATTTCATTCCACACTCTCTAAACCCTAGCTCGCAGCTAACCTTCACACCTCCCTTCACTCATCCCTTTCACTCCCCTTTCAAACTCCACACACAGTCCTCTTTCCGGAGGCGGCGACATCCCGCACCGTCCACCGTCCACGTCTGTACGAGTGTACGACCATCCACGTCTGTACGAGCGCACCACCATCCACCGTCCAACTGCATCGTCCACGTCTTCATTGTTGAATTTTCGGCAAGGTATTTCCACCATAAACCAGTGCAGTGCACCATCCACGTCTTCATTGTGTAGACATTATTGTTGTTTTATTAGGTTTTATCGCTTTGTTATTATGTTAATATCAAAAAGTAGGTAAAATTGCATAACATGCATTGGACCCGTTTTGGTCCCGGGTCCAACTTGTTCGAACTCGTGGATCCGGGATGGATCCGGATCCGGGATCGAAAATAGATCCGGTTCACTTGGACCCTGGTCTAGATCCGACTTCGTTGTCATCCCTAGTAATAATTGAGCAAGCAAGTACTTAAGGGACTTTAAATTATCATAAAAAATAGGCAAAAAAATAATGAAGTTCTTACAATAAAGGATTTGAAGGGTGAAGTTCTTCATCCTCAATCCCAAAATACTACTACTTATACTAATAAAAAAAACTAAACAATTGTTTAAGAGTAATTAAAGTACTAGATAAACTAGGGCTAGTCCTAGAATCTTTGACCCCTAACATAATAGCAAATGAGATGTATGTAGGAGGGGGAAAAGTATGACAAAAAGAGAAGTAAGCGCTGGAATCTGTTCCTAGTGCACGGTTTGTGCAACTTAAGCGCGGTTGGTGCTCGGTTTTTAATGGTCTCCGAATGCTTTGTGGCTTCTTTTAATAAGCTTTTTCATTGCATAGTCTGCAAGCGCCTTGCGTAGTCTATGTTGTGGACCATGATTAGGGTTTCAACTTCTTCTTTCTACTGATTGCACTTACATATTGAGAGGGGGGCTTCTCTATGACAAGGATGATGTTGTCCGTGTAGCTTTGATAAGGTGATGGCATTGTTGGTGCAAGAGATTGGATAGTTATGATCGGATTTGAGCACTCCATTCTCTTTGGATTATTGGGAGTTCTCTAGCTTAATTGGGATTCCATAATATCTTGCAAAATGAGCAACCAAGGCAAAGCGAAGAGAATATATGCAAAATGTCATAAATTGCAATTAAGATGACCTAAAATTATCTGAAAGCGCACCTAAAATAACCTGTAAAAGTGTGCATAAAACCCACTTATCAACTATGATGAAGGCTCTAGCCCGATTGTCCGACTAGCTACTATACATATTGTCTTGAGTTTGGCTCTTGCTTGAAAATGGTCCTTTTATCAACTACATGTAAATATTGTATTCCATCATGGTGACATGCATGAGACTATGCATATGCGTCAACATCTTGGTTCGCTTGACCTTCTCGAAAGGGTTTGTACAATAAGGATCAATTTCTAATGAGCATATCTTTCAAGATACTTAATATTTCCAGGCGGTTCAAGTTGGAGATGAAAATTTAGCTAGCGAGCTTTCTAATGAATGGTCATAAGCGTAAATCCAATTAAAGACGAGGGAGATATCATCATTTGAAGTTATACTGGCTAGAACGAAGCGCTCGCTCCATATTTGAATATAGCGTCCATTCCAAAAGCCCTGGATTACTTATGCCTGTGGTAAACTAGATGGATCGGAGCATGCGCTTTATATTAGCTATGAGCTTTTTCTACGCTTTACCTCTGCGAAATCTTGACCCACTTTTAAATTTAATATTTGGACCATTAAAAAGATAGTTTCCCTAACTTTTCAAAGAGGAAGGAGGGCTAGCCTTCAAGAAAAACTTAGTTAGAGGCTTTAGTTAGGATTTTTGGATAGAAAAACTCTAATCTTCTAGTAGGAGAAACTTGTAGAAAGTTTAGAATTTGAAAATTTTAAGAAGGAAACTTGAATATTTGGAGGCTCCTTGAAATTTCGGTGAGAATTTCTTACTCTCTCATATTTTTTTTTCTCTATTTACTTATCTTCATTTTCACTTTAATTACTTGTCTATCTTAGATTAGTGTTTGATTTGATGTTTTTAGTTGTTAACGTTTTTGTTTTATAAAATTATCATGATTTGTGAGTAGTTCTTTTATTTGGAAAAGGTTTGAAACCATTGATGTGTTCATGAACCTCTAAATCTGATATTGGATTTGACTTGGGATAATTTTAATTTGGTATTTTTCATAAATATTTGTGTGATTGGCCATCATAGGAGCATAATTTAGGTATCCTTATTAGAGAATTGAAATATGAAATTAAGGGGTTGCCTCAAATCAATTATTAGGGCTTGAAGGACCATGAGAATAGGGACTACCTAGCCTAAAAGACTCTATTTGGTTGTTAATATTCATCATGCTTATAGATATGCTTGGTTGAATGCCTTAGCTATGAGAATAGGTCTTTAGTAGGAAAATTAGGCCAATCCGATCTAGCTAGCTCGAAAGAGTGGTTACAAGTACTCATTGAATGAACTATTCCCCCATTGATCCCCATTGTCGCTTTTTCATAGTGATTGTTTGGTTTGTGAATGACTTACTTGACTTAACTTATCACAAATCGGCACTTTTCGATGCTCCCCTTAGTCCTTGTAGAATCCACCTTTTCTTGCCCTTTCTACCTATTAGAGAGACCAAGTTAGGTTTTTATCTTTGCTAGGCTTCGACGACATATCGGGCTCCAACACGACTTATCTTCTTCTTTACATTGATGATATTGTACTAGTCACTTCTTTTGATGAGCTTCACTAACATCTCATCTCTCAATTGAAATTTGAGTTCCCCATGTCCGCTTTGGGTCCAATTAACTACTTTTTGGGGTATTGTTATTACATGATCTTCCTCAAGAATGATCATCCTCTCTCTGGGAAAATATGCTCATGAGGACATTTTAGAGCATGCAAGTACATGTACTTGTAAACTTCTCGTTGATTATATGGAGACTAAGTGCAAACTTAGTGTCGATTTATGTCATCTTGTAGGGAATCCTACTCTTTCACTAGTGGGAAAAATGCTTTTACTACAATACCATAATATTACGATCTATTGAAAAGCAAAGCAAATAAAGTGGTTTTAAAAATAATAAAAAAGACCATAATATGCTTCGATCTATATAGTAAAACCGGGGCATTTGTTCCTTTTGTCCTCCCATGCATCTTCTTCTATATATCTCAACGTATATGATCTCCCATATCCCTCTTTCCTCTTTCCTCTTTCCCTAACCCTAGCCTAAGAAAGAAAGCACAATGAACGTCGCCAGGTGATTTAAGGGTTGTCGTTGACATCGTCACGAATAAGAGCCTATTGCAGCAACTACTTTTGGCCTTCCGATCAATCTTATAGTACGACCTCGTCTCACAATAACTACGAGGATGTAAATTGTAATAATTAATATATTAATATATATATATATATATATATATATATATATATATATATATATATATATATATATATATATATATATATATATATATATATATATATAAAATTTTGTTATGCGTTTCCTAACACAATTGAGACGGAAAAAAAATCTTTTGTCCCAACTTATTTGTACCATTATCTCAGGCAATAATACAATCTTATTGGTTGTTCAATTATTCTTTGCCTTATTCATTTTTTTTAAAAAAGAAATTTGTTTAAATCTAATGATGTTGACTTTCTACAGGAGCTTAGATAACGAGAATACCGGTTCCTC
>CANSZD010002588.1:0-102930 GCA_947648045.1 Beta corolliflora | reverse complement strand
CAAATTAGCCCCTCACTCATCAACTGAAAAATTTTATTCCAACAGTTGCCGCATCAAAAATACGGTAAGATCAATCAGTTTAAATTAATTTCAAATGCAAGATGCCTAGCCACATACTCTGCTTATCACTTGCCTCCAGGTTGGGTCCGAAATTTAGATGGGCATGCCACTGCCCAATTGGTGCTCTACCCAGACGAGGGAATTATCAATTTATCAGACTTTGCTATGATAAAGGAAAATTGAAAACAACATTTAATCTAATGGAAAGATCTACAACTATATCATAGGACACTACAAAAAGAACAAAAACCCACAATGGGCTCTGGTTATATTGACACTGATGTGGACATGGATGGCTTCCTAAAACAAGTCCTAGTTCTGTTAGGATTTGTGTTGTTTTCCCAATTCTAGTAGGAATAGGACTCTTGAAATCCTAATCCTAGTAGAATTAGAACTCTAAATCTGTTAGGAGTCTCAAGTTTTTATTTTGTTCATAATTCTAGTTGAGTTAAAGATCTAAATCCTAGTTGGATTAGGATTCCTAATTGGAGTAGGATTATAGTAGCATTCGGAGTCTACTTGGATTAGGAGTTTACATTTATTTCAATATTATCTTGTTCTTAGTTTCCTAGTCTTAGTATGACTAGGGTTTTATTTTACACGCCTATATAAGGCTTTGTTTCATTAATAAAAGGAGAGATTATGAGTTTTGATAAAAGTTATTCCTTGTGAATTATTGTTGTTTGTGAGATAGCAAAATAACATTGTTGAATTTAGCCGAGATAGCTTTATTCTTCAAACCTAGTTCAATTTAACCGAGATGGTTGGAATTGTTCATATCCTTTGTTACAAATTTCGTCCACAATTATACCATAAACAAGTCGAAGTTTTATATAAACATACAAACGATCGAGTCAAACCAAAGAAAATCCACATCGGACACACTCACACAAGCAAATATTCTCTGCTTTATAAGTAGCAATACAACTAAAAAAGACATTTGACAACAAAGGAGCAATACAGAAAAATCACACAATATCTCCTCCATCTATAAGGATTCCACAAGCCACCATATCGTTTTACCAACCCTTTGTAAAGTATCAAATTATGCACAATCATCAGCATATTTAGAGAACATTCATACGCAAACTGCATTTTCTAAAGGAAGAGCAAAGGAGAAAGAAAAATTAATAAAACATAATACCGTGAAAACAAAGACTTCTCCAATAAGATCCCAGCAGCAGCCTGGGACAGCTTTCTCCTCATTTAAAGGGCGAATCTCAACATCAGTTCGGTGACCATAAATGTGGCGTTGTATTTGTGTTGTCAGTCGATGATTTGCCTGAATCATCAAACTAATTTCTTAAAAACTACTAATCTAGAAAGTCACACAAAATGATAATACAAAATAAACACATGCTCATGTTAAACAATGAGATAAAAGGTGAGACAGTTATAAAATTTGCACTACTAAAGTTACGACATACCTTTGAAGTCCTTAGAAAAAAAAAAAAAAACCCCAGCTAAAAATACTCCCTCGATTTCACACTACTCACTTTGCTTTTCATCAAAATAAAGGAGATGGGAGAAGAATTGGAGAGAGCAATGGAAAAGGTGGGGGTGAGGATAGAGAAACAATTGTAAAGTAAGGTGGAGTATTAACAAACAAAAATGTGGTAATCCTCATGCCCCATAATACAAAAAGTAAAGTGAATAAATTTTTGTGAAATGTACCAATAACAAAAGTGAGTAGATCTTTGTAAAACGAGGAGGGAGTACTAATTAAAGGTCATTGCCTTCTTAGTAAAATAGTTCATTAAACTATATGCTCCTTAAAATTATCATGAAGCAGCAAGTGGTCATTCCATCTCAGACCAAAGGATATGATGAAAACCATCTCTCTATTGTCGAGAATAAGATCATGTGCATGTAATCCCTTGATCTTGCCTTAGATGGGCTCCTTTGTTTAAAGTTATTAGCTTTGGGAAATGTAGATTATGTGGATGATGATGATGAATCATATTAGTCTATCTTTATTATATATAGGAAGAAGGGAGGACTTGTCCACCCACTTTTATCACTATACCCCCCAACTAAATGAAAAAAATACAAATTCTACAATTTTATGAGTTTTTAATACATACATATATATACATGTACATATACATATATACATGTACGTATACATGTACATATATATATATATATATATATATATATATATATATATATATATATATATATATATATATATATATATATATATATATATATACATATACATATATATATACATATATATATACATATACATATACTTGGGACTTCAAATTTGTTAAAAGCCACTTTAGTTATAGTGGCAATTGCCGGCCTTACATTTTTCATATACATATATATATAACTGATCACTAAACTGCACGGCAGTTTGTAACAAATAAACATAAAATGGCAGTTTTTAAGAGATAAAAAATAAAAAAAAATAAAAAAAAAAAAAAAAAAATAAAATGGGCAGACTAAAATGGCAGTTCGTAACAGCTAAAAAGGAAATTGAAGACAAAAAATCGCCAGATAATATGGCAGTTTTGGCAGTTCTTCCCAAGAACCAACTTCTACTGCTTCAATTTAATTTCTTCATCTTCTCCCTCCCAATATTTGCAAATAGGTTCCGTCCATTGCCGCATCAAGGTACTTTATTTTCTAACTCTCTTCCCATCCTCAATGGTTAAACTTAACATTACCTCCATTATTTTTTTGCTTTAATTTTGCTTTTTGCACGCGTGCATATAAAACTAGTACAAATTAACTATAGCCACTACTTTAAGTTGTTATCAAAGCAACCCCATCTTCAAATTGGACTGCAATGATCAGATTGGCTTATGCAAGAGACCATAAGATAAACATGGTTGGTTTGAAAACATAAAGCATGCAAAATCCAATAAAATATAATAGAGCATCCAAAATAGAACATAGACAATACATGAAGAAGTTATGCTAATATGGAGAGAGCTTTAATCCTAAAAAAAAATCACCTCAAGGTGAAATGTTGCCTCTATGCCGTGGTACGGTGATACTTGTAATAAGAAATTTAAAGATTCCAAGATTTGCTCAAAAATTGTGATATGAATTTGAAGTCCGAAAATTCACAATGTATACCCTAGAATCTAAGTGACGTTTTTATGGTGTTTTATGATTGAAAAATTAAGAAATAAGAAGTAAAATAAACAAAGATAGGCTCTTGTTCCCTCGAGAACTAGAGGATCTCTCACCAACCTCGATTAGGAGATGCACACAAACCACGATTTGTATGTTCATGGTACGACGACCAAATATTCAATGCAACAAGCACTCGAATTCTTTTGCGAAAATCACTCAAATCTGATTTTCTTTATTAACTTAGGTGCCTATTTATAAGGCTAGGAGCAACAAACAACTCTTGCCCTCAAGACTTTACATCACACGCCCAACTAGTAGTAATTTAGGAAAGTTTCCCTCAAACTTAAGCCTAGAATCTAGCTTTAATTTAAGGAAATAAAAGCTTTAAGGAAAGAGAAGCAACACTTTCCTTAAATAAGAAAACCACACGACGGCTAGGGGCATTCCCTTGCGCCTTACAACTCAAGGAACACTAGACTTTCCTAAAATACAACCATGACAAAACCTTAATGCACCGAAATTTCATTAAGTGTTTTCGGATTTATTAAGCTTAAACAACTCAACTAACTTAACTAACAAAATAAAATGACATATTTTGGTCACATGTAAAACCTACTACTTTAAGAGTAAAGTAAAACCATGTAACATTTCTACGAAAGCAAATAAATATAGTCGATGAAGTAATCTTTACACGAGCCATGCATCATACTCCCCTTCTTCAAAGAAACTTGACCTCGAGTTTTGTCGAGGCGAGGAACAAGGTCATTTGCACCTAATGTAGCCTAAATTCCATTTCCTAGCAACACCTTATACGTTTCATGCCCCGAGTTTGTTAACAACTTCAAATGGCCCTCGTCCATTGGTTCATCATGCTTATGATTAATGTGGAGCTTTTTGTGCGACCAACGAAAGCGAAACATAGTCTCCGACATCCAAGCTAGTAGCATGGCGCATATGCGGCAAGTTGTTGCGCCTCTCCTTCTTTGTTGTCGGCACTTCAGCACTTCATTCCTACATGAACTTAAACAAGTATGAGCACCCTTAGGAGCGGCATCTAAGGACGTAGACAAACACTCTCCTCAGCGATCATAGGAACATGCTTAGGCGGTAGTGGTTTCAAGCCAATTCTTTCCCCATTCATAAGAACCGAACATATGTTGTCCCTTGCATGGTGAATCACACTCCTATCCCACCTTTGCCATGGACGCCCCAAGAAGTAAAGAACAAGCCGTCATTGGTACCACATCACACCACACCGTCCATGTATCCTCCCGATTCAAAAGAGACGAGGGCTTGTTTATTAACCAACACACCACTAGCGGCATCCAACCAACTCAACTTGTATGGTTTAGGATGTGCTTGAGTAAGCAATCGTGCATCATTCACCATAGAAGGAGCACGTACGTTAGTACATGAACCCCTTATCAACAATAGCCGAAAAGTCTTACCATTAACGAGGCAACGTGTTTGGGCAGATTTTCTCTTTGCTCTTTCGAAGTGAAACTTGTGGAGTAGCCATTAAAGTCTTGCATAGGATCGAGTTGTGATGCTCTTGCTCCGGTTGAAACATGGGGGTGGAATCCCAAAAGAAGCGGCCGGACCACGTTGTCCAAGGATGCACGCTCCTTGTCTGGCCGAAGTGAAGCGAGCAAGACTTGGTGATCATCATAGGAAACCAGAGTTTATTTGGGCACTCTCGTTGAAGGTGACCAAAACCCTTGCACTTGAAACACGTACGGTCCTTCATGCTTTACTTTGCCCCGGAATTAAAGCTCCTTGCTTTGCCTTAAAATCTGTCACCATCGACGATTCTACAGCCTTCCCTTTCTCTAAAGTGTCGATCTTTGAAGAGAATGTAGTTTCGATTTTAGGGGTAGAAGAAGATCGAAAGTTCCCGCCTTTAGCTTCTTTTTGTTGCCTTTCCACTTTACTTGCTAATTGACCTGACTCATCAAACGTGTTATAAGTTTGCAATTCAACAAGATTAGCGATAGGCTTGTTCATACGAAACATAAATTTGGCCATCTTTTGCTCCTCTTCCTTACATCCACATGCGAAATATAATTTCTCAAACTCAATCACATATTCGGCAATGGAAAGATGATCTTGTTGAAAAGAACTTAACCTAAGGTACAACTCTTGCTTATAAGACTTAGGAACAAATCGTTTTCTCAATTTCGGTTTTAATGAACTCGAGTTTTAATCTTTTCCTTCCCATCTCTCACTCTTTGGACTTGGAAAGAATCATACCAATCGGATGCATAATCATTAAATTTAAGTATAGCATGATTAAAGCGTTAAGTATCATCCATACCTTTATGATCAAACATCCTCTCGACCCTTCTCTCCCGATTCAGTAAGTTTGAGGGTCCTTGATCCATTGAATTAGGAAGATCTCAAGTTTCAATTCGGATTCCTTAGTGTTCTTTGCTCCTATCCGGATTGGTTTGTGAGTTTAGCTAGGAGTGCGGAATTATCATTAGTCCGCTTCTCATACTCCTCGAGTCTTGCATCGAAGTCCGACCACTTGTGCGAGTCATCTTGTCCATCATAGTTGTCATCCAAGCCTTAAGTGCCTCGGATTCTCCCATGTTGATTGAAGCTGCCGGGAATTTTTGTCAAAAGTTTCCGAGTTGATGTGACTTCGTTCGATCGGAATAAGATGAAATTTTGGCACAATAAACTTCAAGATGTCTAGTTTGTCCACCCAAAATTTCACAGCAATCCACCTTCTCACGCGCCCCTCACGCTCTTCTACAACCTTGTTGCTCGATACCAACTGATATGAATTTGAAGTCAGAAAATTCACGATGTATACCACTAGAATCTAAGTGAAGTTTTTATGGTGTTTTATGATTGAAAAATTAAGAAATAAGAAGTAAAATAAACAAAGATAAGCTCTTGTTCCCTCGAGAACTAGAGGATCTCTCACCAACCTCGATTAGGAGATGCACCTGAGCCACGATTTGTATGTTCTTGGTACGACGACCAAATATTCAATGCAACAAGCACTCGAATTCTTTTACTCAAAATCACTCAAATCGATTTTCTTTATTAACTTAGGCGCCTATTTATAAGGCTAGGAGCAACAAACAACTCTTGCCCTCCAGACTTTACATCACACGCCCAACCGGTAGTAATTTAGGAAAGTTTCCCTAAACTTAAGCCTAGAATCTAGCTTTAATTTAAGGAAACAAAAGGTTTAAGGAAAGAGAAGGCAACACTTTCCTTAAATAAGAGAAAACCACACGAGCGGCTAGGGCATTCCCTTGCACGCCTTACAACTCGAGGAACACTAGACTTTCCTAAAATCCGACCATGACAAAACCTTCTAATGCACCGAAATTTCATTAAGTGTTTTCGGATTTATTAAGCTTAAACAACTCAACTAACTTAACTAACAAAATAAAATGACATAATTTTGGTCACATGTAAAACCTCTACTTTAAGAGTAAAGTAAAACCATGTAACATTTCTACGAAAGCAAATAAATATAGTCGATGAAGTAATCTTTGCACGAGCCATGCATCAAATCGTAACATAAAAATCTAACCTTTTTTCGAATATATGACCTCCTAAGGCTGAACTTAATTTATTTTTTTCTTAAATAAACTTATTTTTTATGAACTTAGCTTATTTATTGCTAAACAAACTTATTTCTGTGAACTTAACTTATTTTTATTGAATTTAACCTATTTCTACTATACTTAACTAAAACTCATTTTAATAAGCTGAGAAGAAATAAAGAATAGAGCAATGGCTAGGCAAGGAATAAAGTCGGGCTTCTAGGCCTTGGGACAAAAAGACGAACATCGCCAACCACATGGTTTGTGTAAATTAAACTTGAAGAACTGTGAACACTCTAACACTTAAAATGACCAATCCCTCACTCTCAGATTTACAGGACTTTGGGAAAGGCATGAAGTTAATAAGGCTCAGAACAAAGAAACAGCCCAGCAGAATACGAATCTTCAAAGCTAATCTGTACAGAATCACATAATGTTTGGTTTAGTGAAGAGTTATATGGCAGGAGTATGAAGACGTGCAGTTTGCTCAAAGCGCCCACACTGTTCTAGGATGCCCTACCTATCAAAGAAGAAATTGGAATATCTGGCAGCAGGTGGAGAACACATACTCCAGCTAAAGTGAAGCACCCACTCCTAGGCCTGGAGTGCCAGCTTTTGTTAAAGCAGAGTGCCCGAACCTTCGACCAACTACTTCTCGGCTTTCAATGTTAAGCTTCTTGTGTGTTCCTTATTGTGTTTTCTTGTGTATATTCCACGTTATTATTGCTTGTGAAAACAAAATCAAATAGCCCAGCGATCCTAAGACATAATTGGTCACAAAGATGTACGTAATCATGGATCCCTTCATACCTTGAATCTACCCATATCACATATTTCTTCTCCAATTCAAGTTTTGGTTAAGATCAACTACATAAGAATGGAAGAAAAACATCATAATCACAAGGCAAATAAGCCCATTGAAATTTTGAAATGTCCAATGCCGAAAAGACCTCCCATTACACTCCAAAACCCAGACCCTAAACCAAACCACAATGCCAATTCCCCCATCAACAATAACCGGAAGACGAAAGGGGAGACACAAATTCCAAGCCGAATCGTCCCCGATTCCGTTTTCCTTAGTTAAACATGTAAATCTCATCATAAAGACCGATCCTCAGCATATATCACTTACTTCCACGATGGAAAAGCATCATCTAGAAAAGCCCATTATTTTAATATAACTAAAAACATCCATGTGAAAAGGGGGGAATGAGCTAAAACTACATAAAAAACATACCCCCAGAAAAAAGCAAATCAAAGCATTACAAAAATTGTACAACAATTATACAGAAAAAAGAGAAAAGCTCAAATGGGGAAAAAGAGAGCATTGAATAATAACCTGGGCAAAGTTGATGATGTTTTGACGGAATCTGGGATGTAAACTGGCCTCTTTTTTTTAATCGATTAGCAATAGGTTTGCAGGCAGTTTTTAAAGCAAGACTTCCAAGCTTAACAAGAGGAAGTACCATGGCTAAAAATCCGGCAAGAAATTAAAAGAGCCTTACAAGTTACATGTTGAAGCTCAAGTCAACCATCCAAAGGGAAAGGGCGACTGGAGACTGGAGAGAGACGAAAATGGAAGTTTGATAAAGTCGCCGATTTGCGGGAAGCCGAATGAGGGGTTGCTTGCTCGCTCGCACCCGTCACTTCTTTCGCAATTGGTCAAGAGTCAAGAGTTCAAGACCCTCGTGGATGGTTTGTGTTCGAATCGTGTTTATTTGGATTTTTATGTTAACTATGTGAATTCGCCTATTTGGGGGAAGCCCAATAATATTTCACTTTGAAATGATATCAAATATCATTTGTTTTGGTGGTTAATATATAAGGCTTGAAATGTTATATTGGGCATTTTCTATAAAAAAAATATAGTGTGTGGATACCTCCGAGAGTAAACGTTAAGCGCAGCAAAATCTTCCCAACTCGAATCCAACTCAATAATAACGGGTTGGGTTGAAATTTTCAATCTATTCAAGAAATGGGTTGGGTAAATAGTCGACCCAACCCGGCCGTTTCGATAAATGGGTTGGGTCGGGTTGAAATTTTGATCGATCTCAATCCGCTCAACTCATTTATTAAGCGGGTTGGGTTCGAGTTGGATTCACCAACTTCTCTCAAAATTCTTATGTACCAATTTATCAATTTTTAAGTTGGGCTTTAGGCTTTTGGGCTTAACTAATAAGTTAACATTCATGCTTATTTATCGTCAGCATTCTTAAAATCGGTAGTATTTTTGTCTTTAAATACCAAGCATGTCCTTCCTCTTTCCTTCACCATTCACCCCTTTCACCTTTCTCCACTACACCATCACTACCACCGCAGCATCATCGGCCCACCACCGCAGCAGCACCACCACTAGACCACTACCACCACCCCTTTGCTTGTAGCACTGGCAACACCACCATCACCAACATGTCCGATAAAGAATCGTCAATGCTGCCACGAGCACGCAACGGATTATGGTTAGTTTTTTTTTTTTTTTTTTTTGCGGCGCGTGCCGTGGAGGCTGAGCTAATCGGCTCCTCCTCCATGGAGGGGCCAAAACGTTTTTTTTTGTTTCCTTCATGGAGGAACCAAACAAAAAATTCGTCTCCTCCATGGAAGAAATGAAAAAATGGTTTGGTCACTCCATGGAGGAAACAAAAATTCTTTTTGGTTCCATGCTATTCATTTTTTTTGTTTTTTAGTAATTCGTGTCCATATTAAAGAATATTTAGTAATTAGTAGTTATTTGATGATTAACGAATATTAGTAGTTGTGATCAATAAGTAATAGCAAATAATTAGTGAAACAATTAGTAAATTTTAATGATTAGTTGCGAAAATTAGTAAGATATTTGATGATTATCAATGCAAGGTATTAGTGATTATAGCATGTTAATAATGATAAATTATTATTCCATGTTAAGTAGTTAGTGATTATCACATGTTTTGTTTTCATATTATTAGTGAATATTTGGCAATTGTTGTGATTAGTAATTAATAACAAATATTCGGGAATAATTAGTAGTATAATTAGTAAAAATCAGTGATTAGTAGCGAAAATTAGTGATATATTTGATATTAGTGAATATTAGTGATTATTGCATGTTAATAATGATTACGTGGTCACTAAATCTTAAATGTTAAATATTTTACGTTTATGAGCTGGATTTTGGGGGTGATTATGTAGATTATAATCACCTATTTTATAATGATACGATATGGGATAGTAAAGATGATGTCGAGGATTAGTGTAGAGAAAAGGCACGCCACATTGGATTTGTGATGGTTGTTTCGTTAGGACAAAAACAAGTTGACGGTTGACCATATGGTTATATGAGACGTAATCGGGGTGAGAAATATTGGGGTGATGATAGAGATCTTAATGTAGCATAATGTATAAACACGAAAACAAAAGCATATGGATGCGAAAGCTTAGGTAAGGATAAAATATCTTAATTACTCTAATCGATCGGGATGGTTGATTAGTAGTAAACCATAGATGCACAACCATGAGTTCCTTCATTACCCCGTGGGTCACTAACCCATCAGCGGTCTTAGTCGGACGACAAAGGCTTTCGTTTGCGATATGAACAAGTTGCACGTTAAGCCCGCCAGCATCATGAAAATTGTTTGGGAAACATCCAGATGATCATCCAAATATGAGACACATGTACAACCTGAAAGAAAAAGATAGAACAGAAGCAATAATTAACGGCGAGACGTGATGCAACAATTCCACCACATTGGTCGAGAAAGCGACTACCATCATTGGATAAGACAATATGAGGAGATGAATGCCATGACACGGGCATTGATGGTGCACCTTAAGTTGGTGAATCTCCTTTTGCACTTATCCGGTATGTGGTTGGTATGGATGCAACTTATAAAACAAATAAACATAAGATGCCATTTTTTGAGCTGATTAAATGACACCATGTAACAAGAACTTTTTGGGTGGGTATGCTTTGATGGCGAAAGAAAATGTTGAATAGTTATAATTAAGTATTGGACAAGTTTAGATTGTTAAGCGGTGTCGGTTTTCACTCTTATTACAATTGTGGCGGCGTGAGTTGGGTCTCGTGAAAGCGATTCGGGGAAGTGTTCCCTAACTCCGCACATTTGCTATGCGAGATGGCATATCAATAAGGATGTGGAGGCTAAAGTGAGTTCTCTCATGGGTGGAAATAAGCAAGCGAGTCCGAGCTTCGTGAGCCGAAGTTGGTATCCTATCATCGACTTGACCTTCGAGGAGGAATATGAAGCTGCAGTTGTGAACATGAAAGATATTTGGGGGAGATGGCCTATTGTCGTCAAGTAAGTGGAAACAACTTGGCTAGTGTATAAAGAAAAGTTTGTTGGGGCATGGACGAATAATATTCTTCATCTAGGAAACACGTCCACTAAGCCGGAGTTGAGGAGCGGACACTCGGTCTTTGAAGGGGTGGAGTGCGGATTGTACGGGTGCATTGGATACCTTTTTCAATAATGTTCACGAGTGAGATAGAAAATCGGTTGGTCAAAGTTAAGAATGACCCGGAGGAAAGTTGTCATCGACATGAGATCTGAACAAATCGATGTCTCTATATAAGTTAAATAGTTGAGTTTCGCATTCTTGTTTAAACCTTTTAAGGAATGAGGAGACTCGTACGTTGGAGTTGGCCAATGAGGTGAATGAGCATTGTGGTTGCTCGCTAAGGACGGCGCATGCCATCTCTTGTGCATGCGCTATACGCGAGACGAGTGGATGCGAAGGAAGGATTGTACTTAAGAAACTTACATCCTTGTTGGAGTACTTTGATTATTGGCGACGGGGTTAACAACACCAATTTTGTATTTGAGGCAACACATGATTCTCAGCACTTCTTTTAATTTGTTGACCAGGTTAATAGTAGTGATCCATTGCAGACAACTTTTTGGGTGGTGAGGAGTATTGGCCACATGTTCGTATGACAATGGCAAATGGGATTGATGCTCATCGAAAGTCTCTGAGCATTTTTACTTTGATAGGATTGACGATGCTATACGGCACATTACTTGGAGTGGAGGATCGGCATCTAGGGCGCATTGGATGGTAGTTTCTCAAGACTTGTTTCCTATTACTCGGATCTTCAACGCCACATTTGTATTAACGACTAGGCGGGAAGGAAGCTTGTATAAGTGTGTCCTTTGTCCTTCCTTGGCGTGCTCCCGGCATAAAAACCCGATCGGTCTACGAAATCGTGATAGCACGTCTTGGTGATTATGAACAACGTTGTCAGGATCGTGATCCTACTTTGGATCGTGAGGGGCTAGCAGGATCAAATTATAGAATCGTAAGATCCTATAAAATTTGAAAAATTAAGTCAATTTTAGTTTATTTGCTTGTACCTTTCTCATACTTGGAGTAAAATGATGCTAAAATGATCGTGAGGGGCTAAGCGGGATCAAATAACAAATAGTCGAGTTAAAATAAATAAAGAAAATGTTAATAATACTAATCAACGATACAAAGAAATCTTAATCCAAGTTCTTACAAATTAGAATACAAATATGATAATCAATCATCATAACCAAAGTTTGCATCATCTATACCATCGTTTAGATATTAGCGCCCGGGTTTCTTGTTCTCATTTGATCATCACCAATATCATTATCACCGAATGTCATCTCCAAATCCCCATCCTCTAAATCATTTGAACTATGAGTGTTTGGAGTAACTTCACCATCACTCGGCTCATGGATTTCAATGTTGTCGTCCCATGATTACGTTAAAAATTGGTTATAAACTTATAATGGCAAACTAAAATTTTAAAGATAAGGAGGGAGGAAAAGCGAAGAATAAATTAAACATACCTTGATCACCCCTTTCATTCTCTCTTTGTTCTTCCTTTCGAGGCATATCTCCTAGCTGCTCTATTAAGGACATACAGTCATGTCTCACCATGCGGACGGAGAGGCTCATCTCTCTCTGTTATCCACTCATCATCAGATGGTAGATCATCTAAAACAATTATTTCTTGAATCACGGAGTTGTTTTTTTTTGTCTTCTTCAATCTCATATTATACATAACAAAAACTAAGTCATTCGACTTACGTTGATGCAAATGATTTCATTTCTTAGTATGAACTCGTTACGATAGATGAAATACATGATTTAGATACAATCATACACCTATATATGAGAAGCTGGAAGTAAAGGCTAGTAATTTACCATATCAAATGCACTCCAATTACGTTCTCGACTAGATGAGCTGCAAGTTAGACTTAGAATTCTCATGGCAAACTTCTTTAGTTCGGGGCATTCATCCCCATAGGAATCCTACCAATCAGCTTCAAACATAAATGTATAGTCATGTAAGATTAATGACTTAGTATACTAAGCGAGTATTCATTTAAAGTATAATAAACATACATGAACTCTTTTTATTTCTAGTCATCACTACGGTATGCAACCCGAAAAGCCCCCTTGCATTTTTGAAAGCATCCATTTGTAGATCGATAAGTATTCGTCGTCAATGACCATTCTTTGCAAACAAGTGTACAACCCAACCTTAATGTGCGCATTAGCATTAAAGTTTGGACTATACGAAATTGAGGATTGAGAAAATATGTGGTAGCATGTAGTGGTGCGTGCATATGAGCCTTTCAACGCTCATTAACAATATCGCATGTTTATAGCTATATTTTAGGAGTAAACACACAATCGGCCAAACTAAGTATATAAGTGACGGTAGATAAGTATCAAGTATAGAGAGGGCGGTGGAAAACTTACTTTCTTTCAACATTGTTGAAATTTTCTTTGATTCGGTCTTTTACGTGTGTCATAGCTTGGTAAATGAAACCCATGGCAAATTTGTCGTCTGAATCCACCATGCGAAGAACTTTAACAATGGGTAAAGTTGCTTTGAAACATCTGGCCATACCTTTCCAGAACCCTTAAGTATCTAAAATAATCCTTTGAACCTTTTTCCTTCAACAAAATTCACAAACTTGTTGTGCTTCCACTTCTTGGATGCAAACAATGCCAACAATGGACCCTTTTGCTCATTTAGACTCCTCAAAGTTAGGTACGAAGTAGCGAATAGGATGACAGCAAGCCTAATCAATTCTCTCCCTTTAGTAAATTCTATCATCCATTTATGTACACTATAAAAGTTAGAGCATTATAGAAACAAATTTTGGCAACGAACTTTCGAATTGTTGAAAAATAGCAACATATATTATTTTTCTGTTGCCTATTATAAAGCAACATTTTTTACACTAATTTTCCACCAAATGAAGGCAACACATTTATAATTTGTTGCTATCGGAAACGAGTGGTTTGAAAATTTGTTGCTTGATGGCGTCATATTTCGATTTGTTTCCATTTAACAACAAGCTATAACAACAAATATATAAATCGTTGACATCAGAAACAAGTAATTTACTATTTGTTTCTAGATGACATCTTATTTTCGATTTCTTTCCCTTTAGCAACAAAGCGCAACCACCAAAACTTAATTTGATAACATTAGGAACAATTATTTGTTCCTAGATGGCATCATAGTTTCGATTTGTTGCCATTTAGACACAAACTACGACAACCAATATTTAACTTTTTGACAATCAGAAACAATTAATTTTACTATTTGTTGCTAGATGACATCATATTCTCAATTTGTTGCCATTTAAAAACAAATAATGGAAAACGCTATCAAATTTGTTGCTATTGAAAACAAGATATTTTATTGTTTGTTCGGCAAAAAATGTCGATTTTTTTTTAAAAATGTGTCCCATATCGAAGAAATTTGAGCCATAGTATCACTTTATAAGCTAAAACACTTTATCATACTATTATCAATTGCTTTTCAGAACATCTTTCAGGTTTGTAAGTGGACCGATTCTCCTCCTATTTATTGATTTGCCCTAACACAATTCTCTATTTTCAAACAATGAGCGAAAGCCTAAGGCTAAAATTTATTATATGAATAGTGCATTAGTTCAAGTGTAAGTCTGTAATGATTAATACTCCCCTTCCCCCTTTGACTACAACCATATGGTCGAGAAGCCTCGTAAGCATCTTCTTCCTCACCAATGTCATTGAATTTCCTTTTTAGCGACTCCTCTTCATTAGCCCTCAATAAAGTTAAAAAAATGTTGCTTAACGTCATCACGGAGCTTGCAAGCAAGGTTACGCATCATTCCTAGTACCAACAAGGTGTTTTAGCCTAAAGATGCCACTAGCATGCACCACGACAATCTTTACACTTCACTTCCCTAGAGTCACTATCTACCTCAATTCTATGCTCCTAACCTGGCTCAGTCCTACTTCTAGAAGCATTTTTAATCTTTTTTTTTCCAGATGAAGTTGACATGTTCTAAGCACACAGAGTCACATACATTTAAAAATGAAAACTAATTAGAACAATGAAAAATAAAACTAATTGAAACATAGAAACGAAAAAGAATAGATTAAAAAAATTGCACCATCGAAAGAATAGAAAAAACGAGAATAAGAAACAAAATAGATGGAAAAATAAAAACGAAAAAAATTAAAGCAATGAATAGATAACAAACAAGCACAAAGCACAATTGCACAAATTATATTAGCTTAGAGCCGAGGTTACCACAAAGGCGATTGAAATAAACTAGCTTACCACAAATTACACAAATTAGCTTGCCAACAAGTACAAAACATAATAGAAACGGGAGAAATAAAGTAATTGAAACATGTAAAAGGAATAAGAGAAAGTGAAATTAGCTTGGAGCACATTTAGACATTAGGCGAATATTTGCGAGAGAAGAAAGAGAATGGCGATAGGGTTTGGGGATTAAATGTTTGGGTTAATGTTTTCGGTGGGCTCGGTTAGAATTTCACACGTTTGGCGACTAGGCGGTGACGCTAATAACTTTTGAAAAACAAAATAAGTTCATTTACTCACTAAAGGCTAGGATCGTTAAACTCGCATTAGGATTGTGATCCCACCGATCCCAACGATCCTGATGTCATCCTGTTGGATAGCAATTATGCAAACGATCAGGATCAATGTGGCTCATCTGTATCATAGGATCGTACGATCCTAGGATCCGGATCGCGGTTTTGATAACATCGATTATGAGCATTATATTAGACTGGAGTTAATGGCACGGATCACCCATACCTCCAATTCATAACTTGTCGAAGGGAATACGTGAGGATAATGTTGTTGGATGGGAACAGGTTGTATGGTGTCGAGCCGAAATTTACGGAGCGAATTAGTTAGTAGTTAGTGTATAATATTTTGTAACTTTTAGTTAATCCGTAAATTGTAGTTGGATGTTTATTGTTATTTTGCAATAGTTCATATATAATATTAGTTGTAATTATTCACATTTTACATTATTAATTTATATCGTGTCTTTAACTTGAAATTTTCTACTAATAAATAAACAAAGTATTATGTGGAAGATGTTATTGGATTTATCTTATCTATACTTACAAAATATTATGATATAACAACATCTAATTTTATGAAAATGATGATGGATTAGCACTAAGTTAATATTTTAAAATATTATAATCCTAGGATATTATAATGTAATAATATTATAATGAATCATACTAGTAATATTAGGATATTATAATGTTATAATATTATAACTTAAGCGAGAACCTTAAATAACTTAATTTAAAACTATAGTATATTACAAAATAATAATAAACAATCCAAAGTTATTTCATCATATTAAGCGAATCCAAAGTTATAGAAAGTACATCAGCGAATACATTGAAATGAAAACTAATGAAATCGACTAAGCGGCATCGGGGGCCCGATCCAACTATAGTTCCATATTCCATTCCACAGCTAGACTCATCCATCATCTCATACGAAGCGGCGGTTCTCGGTCGTTGGTCATTATGTCGATCCTCTACTAAAACTCTTGTCGAGGCAAACCACCAACCCATTCACTGCAAAATATCAAATACGAAATTAATTATGTTACTTATTAAATATTAACAAGTAAATGTAGATCTAGAATACGAAAAGCATACCTACATAGTGGGTGTTTGTAGGCCCCGTCGGTTAGGTGCATTGACGGTCTCCTCATTGATAATGAGGGGATGACTATATGGGGTATACCGGTACTCGTAATCCAATGAATAATAATGAGGACAGAGGCTCGTCTCAATCTTTGAGACATGTAGACCACCCAAATATGGAGTAAACAAGCTGTCGGGATGACTCGGGCGATGATATCGGGGAACTCAAGCTCATACCTCTTCGAGTGTCTCGGACTATATACATACTTGGGCCTCGGGATCGAGGAAGGAATGACTCTGAACATAACAAGTTTGTCGTAATACCCAATATGGGCTATACGGCTCAACGATATCACGACAGCATATGCAACCGACATACGTCGTCCTCAGAACCATGGTAGTCGGATCATCTCGATATGGCATCCAAATGACCTACAATATAAAAAAAAGTTATGCAATCAGTTTTAACTATTAATCATATAAAATAAGAGTATTTAGTAAATAATTTGCGTACCTCGGATACTTGATGTTTATCCAAGCTTACGCGTATCGAATTAAGTCGAAGGGTAGCATCACTCTCCATGTGATAAACCCACTTTCTAGCTCGGGGATCATGAGGACCGGCGCTAAACCATCTCCATGAGGCGAAAACGAGAGAAGTGCTCGTATATCCAACCCTATAAAAGCGTGAGATAACCAACAATGTGATGGCACTCGACCTTGTGTCTACGGTCATGTTAGAAGTCAGGCGTTATCATGCATTTATCAAAAATCTCTTAAATACGAAGCTTCGTCGTTCTTCCAAACAAATACATTACGTTGAAATGGCTCATCATGAGTAACTCTGGAGGAGCTCCTCGGACCTAACGTGCAAATTAGTCGATGGCGAACCACCACTAAGCGTGCGACCCTTAATAGGAACTCGTAAAATGCGCAAACATCATGCACCATGATCGTCATCTCTCAGAGAGATAAGTGAAAAGTGTTCGTGTCGGGTTGCCGGCGTTCTATAGCGCGAAGTCAAAGGCATGTTGAGGTGTATAAACATAATATGCAACGAGATGGTCGATACACGGCCGCACCGCGGCTGGAGCATCGAGCATCGAATCCCCTCTTCCAAGAGTGGAGGGTATGAAACGTGTTCCGCGATTCGACACCTAATAACTCCTCGATCACCATCCACTTGAATCCCCAAGAAAAGCGAAAATGTGGGCGGGAAAACTAGGAATCACGCTACCATTATTAGCCCCTCCCCCCCTCCGACATAAGGCCACTGAACTAACAACGAAGTATCGCGGCGACTTTGGTCTGCACCAATTAGTTTCGATTAGGGATGGGCATAGGTCCAAGACCCTCAGCCGGACCCTATTGGACCCAGACCTTAATTTTAGGGTGCGGGGTCCAGCATTTTCGGTACCCTGCTGGTCGAGTGCGAGTCGAGGTCCAGGTGAACTTCTTAGGGTCAAGGTCCGAGTCTTAATGTTCTAGACCCGAACCTTACTTAGAACCTACACTTGGACTCTACGGTTCTTTTAATATTCTTTTTGCCTTTTGTGTTTTAGTTAAAAACCTTCCTATTTATTCCAACTTTTGTCATTTGAACCTTAGACCTTAGACCTTAGACCCATACCCTAGACCCTACAAATCATAGGCACTATCGAAAGTCAAGAAATATAAACAGTGTTTAAAATTTGGCAAAGATAAAGGAAATAGGCTCGACCACTAGACCCATACCCTTATTCGGGTTCGGCTTTTCTAGACCCTTAGGGTCCGGTCCAGCTAGCTGGAGATGGTGATGGTCTTTGCCACACCATTGTTGCTTGTTAAGGATTCTAAGCTCATTCACATGGTTGGAGATTGTATCTTTCTTCTTAGTGTTCATGAATTCGATGCTTCTTTCATGGAGGTGTTTAATTTCATTCATTAATGTGCTCGAGTTCTTAGCTTAATATCATGTTAGTTCTTTCTTTCAATTCGAATAAGTTAGATGATTAGAGTCCTTAAATCCATTGGAGTTGTTTTGCTTTTCCTTAATTTTTTTGCGTCCATGATGTGTTCATCATATTAGTTTGTTTTTGAGTTGTATGTCTTTCATAGTTTAATGGAGTCTCGTAAATCCATGTAATCCTTGTAAGTTCGAAATTTCCTTAGCTTAAGTTGTATTTGAGAAAGTAAATGAATCCAAGGGACAACGTGCAAGGAGTGACTTGGAAGTGCGGTGTGCGAAATGGCAAGAGAATAGGGGTTTGTTGAGCTCCTCATTCACGCGTTCAAAAGACAACAACCTTCCTATTCTTTAGGGCGTGCGAAGAGTGGAGTCCTAGCATTGCTTGGAGTGTTTGAAGTGCAGCAACAAGGCATGCACAACATGGATGAGAGGCGCCACTAAAATAGGGAGTTAGTTCATAGCTTGTGCACGTTGCCTTATAGCCGTTTGTGGTGATTTAGTTGCCTAGTTAGTTGGCTACTTCTAGCATGATTTCAGCCATGTTCGGATATGTAATTAGTGGTTAGTTAATTTCTTAGTTTCCTTAATTAATTTAGTTGTCTAAAAATCGGAAAACTAAGTTGTAAATGTCCTATATAAGTCGAATGACTTGCAATGAAATGAACATGACTTTTATGACTTAATATCGAGTGTTTATTACTTCTTGCTTTCATCTTTGATTTCTTGGATTAGAATCAAGTGTAAGTGCCTATGCTTATTTAGTTTTGGCAAACTAATTTGTGTTCTTAGGATCCTCTTAGATTACTTGGTGGTGTGACTTATCCTAGTGATCTAAAGGCGACATTATATTAAGCCAGTGAGTTTTGAGGATTCGAACTCAAGGTTTTCTTACCTATCTTTACTTGAACCTTGTGTAACTCGAGGTGCTACTCTAGTTATACAACATCTTGGTATCGAGCTAGCTTAATTCCAAGCCTAAACAACACCCCCACACCCCCATTTTACACTCGAAACACATTCCCTAAACCTGACCCTTCGAACCGGCCCCCCAAACCCCACTTAAAAAACACCTAAACTAAACTTGTTCTAGCCATGGGAGATGAAGCTAATCCCCTTGCCAATTGGCATGAAACCATAAGTCTCCTTGAAGAGGAGAGAAGAGAGAGTGATGCACACATGGCCTTGTTACAATACCAAGTAAGGCGGCTCTCGGTTAGAGCTCGATCACCAACGAGATGGAGGTGATGATTCGAGATGATGGTAGTGACATAACTTTGCATCCAAGGAGGCCTAATCCTCATCCTTCTAACGACATCAAGGTAGACATACACGATTATGATGGCAAGCTTGATCTGATGAGTTTGTTGAATGGATTAGAACCATTGAAAGAGTGTTTGATTACAAATAAGTGTCGGAGGATAAGAGGGTGAAACTTGTAGCTTTAAAGTTGAGGAAGTATGCATCAACTTGGTGGACAAGTGTGTGCGCCAAAGGGGAGAGATTAGGGAAGGAGAAGGTAAGGAGTTGGGAGAAAATGAAGAAACTCCTTAAAAAAAAATTTCTACCTACCTATTATGTGCAAGACAGACTTCTCAAAATTCCATCACCTTAGCGAAGGTAACAAGATTGTTGAGGAGTATGCAAGAGAAATTTGAAGCTTATATCATGAAATATGATGTAATGGAGGATGAACCTCGAAACATTGGTGCGCTTCTTAGGAGGTTTAGACCCTTCTATTGCTAATGTGGTTGAGTTGCACTCATACTCGACCTTAGAAGAGCTAGTTATGTTAGCTCACAAAGTGGAACGCCCAAGCAAGTCCAAATCTAAAGGTAAATGGGAAGCTTCACGCTCCTTTACCAAAACTACCCCATACACTAAACCAAACCCAACCCCTTCTAACCAAGCACATCTTACACTTCTAAACCACCCCCAAAAGATTGAACCTAAGCCTACTATGTCGAAGCACCCCTCGAAGGTGTTATAGATGCTAAGGACTAGGGCACATTGCCTCGGAATGTCCTAATAAAAAGGTGGTGACTCTTGCGGAGTATGAAGCGGTGGAGGAAGGATATGAAGGAGAAGAGGAGGAGTATGGAGAAGAGAAGAGGAAGAAGGGCTTTTCATAGGGCACGATGATGGAGAGTGTTTAGTAGTGAGGAGGACTCTTGGTGCGTGGCTTAGCTACTAATGAGGATCGATTGAAAGAGAGGCTATATTCCATACTAGGTGCACCATAGGAGGCAAAGTTTGCTCCTTAATCATTGATGGTGGCGGTTGCACCAACGTAGCATCTCAAACCTTAGTCCCAAAACTAAACCTAAACACTACCCCTCACCCTAACCCTTATGTGATTGAATGGTTGAATCAAGGCAAAGCCATTACATGTTTCTTCACGTGTATTGCTTGCTTTTAGCATAGGAAAGACATATAAAGAGGAGCTATGGTGTGATGTTATTCCAATGGATGTGTGTCATGTCCTATTGGGAAGACCATGGATGTTTGATAGAAAGGTGATCCATGATGGATACAAGAACACTTATGTTTTTTGAAAAATCAAAAGAAGATTGTTCTTACCCCCTTGTATCAGAGACAAAAAGAAACCTCTCCAAATCAAACCAAGAAACCGGTGTCATACTTAACCGCCTTCATCAAATCATCCTACCATGAGTATGAATCATTTCAAGAGCTCATCTTGAGTGGTTTAGACCAAGCTTCACCCCCATGACCGAAACATAACACCCCTTGCTAACCCCTTTGAGCATGTCTTTCCACAAGAAATACCCCATGGCCTACTCCCTAAGCGAGATATCCGGCCCAAGATCGACCTTATTCCCGGAGCTAGCCTACCCTAATAAACTTGCCTATAGAACCAATCCAAAAGCAGGAAGAAATAAGGAGGCAAGTGGAAGAATTGAAGGTGAAAGGATTGATTAGGGAGTCTCTTAGCCCTTGTGATGTCCCTACACTCCTTGTGCCTAAGAAGAATGGTGAATGGCGCATGTGTGTGGATAATAGAGCCATCAACAAGATCACTATAAAGTATCATTTTCCTATTCCAAGGTTAAATGATCTTTTAGATGATTTACATGGTTTTAAGGTCTTCTCTAAAATAGACCTAAGGAGTGGCTATCATCAAATTCGAATTCATGAAGAAGATGAGTGGAAAAATGCCTTTAAGACAAAGGAAGGCTTATATGAATGGCTTGTTATGACATTTGGATTATCGAATGCACCAAGTACATTCATGAGATTAATGAACCAAACCTTGAAACCTTTTCTTGGTCGGTTTGTTGTGGTGTATTTTGATGATATTTTGGTGTATAGTAAGAATGAAATGGAGCATGTTGATCATCTACACCAAGTTTGTGAAGTATTGGAGAAGGAGAAGTTATATGAAAACCTTGAGAAGTGTCGAGTCTTCTCAAATCGGGTTGCCTTTCTTGGCTTCCTCGTTTCAAGTGAAGGAATTGAAGTGGATGAGAAGAAGGTAAAAGCCATTAGAGAATGGCCAATTCCATGTTCAATCCAACAAGTAACAAGTTTCCATGGCCTAACTTCTTTTTATAGAAGATTTGTTCGAGATTTTAGTACTCTCATGGACCCTATCCACTTGAGATTACCAATTTCAATGGAGCTCACAAGCACAACAACCATTTGAGGAGGTAAAGCTTCGGCTCACAACAACTCCCATCCTAGCCTTACCATGTTTTGAAGAAGTATTTGAGGTAGAATGTGATGCTTCTAGAGTTGGCATTGGTGCGGTCCTTTCTCAAAATGGAGGACCTCTAGCCTACTTTAGTGAAAAATTGAACGAGGCTAAAAGGAAATATTCTACCTATGCATGACAAAGAGTTCTATGCTCTTGTAAGATCACTCGATCATTGGAGGCATTACCTCATAGCAAAAGAGTTTATTTTGCACTCGGATCATGAGGCCCTCGAAATATTTGCAAAGCCAACAAAAACTTCAGCCACACGATGCCAAATGGGTTGAGTTTTTGCAAGCTTATCATTTTGTGATCAAGCACAAATTCGGAAAGATGAACAAGGGTGCGATGCCTTGTCGAGGAGGTACTTATTGCTTAATTCGTTAAGAAGTCGAGTAATTGGCTTAGAGGTTTTGAAGGAGAGTTATGCAAATGATCCGGATTTTGGAGAGCGCTTTGAGAAATGTCAAGTTCATGCTAATGGAGACTATCATATGTATGATGGTTTCTTATTCAAGAACAAGAGGCTTTGCGTGCCTAAACATAGTGTGAGGGAATCACTCATTCGAGAATTTCATGAAGGTGGCCTTCTTTGGACACTTTGGCATTGAGAAAACATACACCTTGGTGAGTGATTACTTCTTTTGGCCTAGATTGATGAAGGATGTGGAGTACATAGTTAAGAGATGTTCGGCTTGTCGACACGCCAAGGGCCATTCTCTTCCTCAGAGGCCTACACTTACCTCTTCCAACACCAAAGGCACCATGGGAGGACATTAGCCTTGATTTTTGTCACGGGGCTACAATGAACACATCATAACAAGGATGTTGTGATGGTGGTGGTTGATAGAATCTCAAAGATGGCTCATTTCATCCCTAGCCATACTACTCGTGATGCTTTGTTCAAACGACCCTTTTGTACTTCAAAGAAGTGGTTCGTTTACATAGAGTCCCTAGAAGCATGGTGAGTGATCGAGACACTAAAGTTCCTAAGTCATTTTTGGCTTATCCTATGGAAGAAGATGGGAACCAAGCTCGAGTTTAGCATATCAAGTCATCCCCCAAGCCGAGGTAACTAATCGAACTTTGGGAACTTTGTTGAGGGCTTTAGCTACTAAAAGTCCACGGCGATGGGAGGAGATGTATCCTCATGCTTGAATTTGCATACAATAGGGTGCCTCATAAGACTCTTTGGATTGAGTCCCTTCGAAATTGTCTATGAGAGCAATCCATGTACTCCTATTGATTTCGTTCCCCTTCCAATTCGAGACAAATTTAGCAAGGACCCACTGCGAAAGAGCAAAGGAAATCAAGAAGCTTCATGAGCTTGTTAGAGAAAGGATCATTCGAGCTAATGATAAGATTATGCAAAGAATTGATAAACGAAGGAAGGATGTTCAATTCTCTCACGGAGATTGGATGTGGATTCATCTAAGGAAGGAGCGTTTTCCTTCCAAGAGGCATTTAAAGTTAAGTCCTATAACGAGATGGTCCATTCAAAATTCTTGAGAAGATCAATGCCAATTCCTACAAAATCGAATTACCGGAGTGATTATGGTGTTTCTTCTTCTTTTAACATTGCGGATCTTAGTCCATTTTATGAAGATGAAGGTGATCTTCCAAGTTTGAGGTCAAACTTCTATCAACAAGGGGAGGATGTTGGAGATGGTGTCTTTGCCACGCCATTGTTGCTTGTTAAGGATTCTAAGCTCATTCATATGGTTGGATATATTATCTTTCTTCTTAGTGTTGATGAATTACATGCTTCTTTCATGGAGGTGTTTAATTTCATTCATCAATGTGCTCGAGTTCTTAGCTTAGTATCATGTTAGTTCTTTCTTTTAATTTGAATAAGTTAGATGATTAGAGTCCTCAAATCCATAGGAGTTGTTTTGCTTTTCCTTCATTTTTTGTGTCTATGATGTGTTCATCATATTAGTTTGTTTTTGAGTTGTATTTCTTTCATAGTTTAATGGAGTCTTGTAAATCCATGTAATCGTTGTAAGTTTGAAATTTCCTTAGCTTAAGTTGTATTTGAGCAAGTAAATGAAGCCGGGGGACAACATGCGAGGAGTGACTTGGAAGTGCGGCGTGCAAATGGCAAGAGAATAGGGGTTTGTTGGGCTCCTCATTCACACGTTCAAAAGACAACAACCTTCCTATTCTTTAGGCATGCAAGAGTGGAGTCCTAGCATTGCTTGGAGTGTTTGGAATGCAGCAACAAGGCACGCACAACATGGAAGAGAGGCGCCACTAAAATAGGGAGTTAGTTCATTGCTTGTGCACGTTGCCTTATAGCCGTTTGTGGCTGATTTAGTTGCCTAGTTAGTTGGCCACTTCTAGCATGATTTCAGCCATGCTCGAATATGTAATTAGTGGTTAGTTAATTTCTTAATTAATTTAGTGGTCTAAAAATCAGAAAACTAAGTTGTAAATGTCGGAAAAATCGATTTAATCGGTCCCAACTATGGGCACTCGACAAAAACAGTCCCAATTTCAATTTAATCTTTGTTCGGTCCCAACTACGGGGGTGTTTTACAAAAGCGATTCGGGTTAACTAGTGACTTGGTAAACCACTAGTTTTCCATTTTCCCCTTTTTTTGGTCTTCTTTACTGTTATCCTCTTCTCTCTCTTCCCTCCTTCCTCCTCTGCCATGCCTCCCCTCCCCTACCACCTAGGGATGGCAATGGGTCCAGGACCCTACCCAGACCCACCCAGACTGTAATAGCTTGGTTTTCAAGAAGTTTCTATTAAGGGATTAACAAAATTATTTATTTAATTAGTCTTTTATAATATCCATTTTGGTGTTGTTAATTTCATCTATGTATGAGAGTTATGATTGGAAGCAAAATCAGATTTTTAAAACTTATGCATTTAAATTACAAAATTACCCTAAAAAAAAAGAAGAACAAAACCCATTTCCTGTTTCTTCATTTCTCTCGTGGCTTCTCTAAGTTTCTAAAGAAATATTTATTCTCTAATGTCTTTTTAAAATTCTCCTAATCTAGATTACCTACAAAAGATTAACAGCAATTGAAACCCCCAAACCCATTTTTCTCTTTCTTTCCCTCGCATCTTCCTTTTTCTCTCTTGGCCAGACAAAGCTCGGTGATGAAGCGCCGCTAGAAGCCGGTGTTCGATCCTCCGGCATCTCTGTTCCTCCGTTTTCCCCTCCTCGATTCGTTTCTTCGGTCTTTGCTCTTGTTTTCCGGTTCTCTTCGTCGACGACCTATCGTCCCCGCTTGTTCGGTGTGTGTGTTGGTGATGCCGCTGTCGTGCTTTCACGGGCTGTTCACCACCACTACTACTTCCCCACTGTTCGCCGTCGTTCTTTGCTACTCTTCATCTCTCCTCAGTTTTTGTTAGTGTGTTGGTGCCATTGTTCTTTAGCTCTTTATGGAGGTATAAGCTCCATTTCTTCTCTTTTAGTTTCAAACTTTTGTATGGGTATACTTGCTTGAATCTTCAAAGCCAAAATTCGAATCTTGGGTATAATAGCAAATCAGATTATTGTTTTTTTTTATATTGAGAAAAAGATTAAAACTTTCTTCTGTTTAATTGATTGAAATTGGTTTTGGAACATATAATCTTAGTAAGCTTGCTAAATTAGATTTTACAAGTTCTGTTTCCTATATTTCAAATCCAAATCATAATTTCATGTCTGTAAATCGGTGTGATGGTTTCCGGAATTACAATAATTAGAGTTAGAGATTATCAATGTGAGTTAGATTGTGAAATGATTTGTATATAAGGGTTGTGGTTAGTTCATGGAAGAGCTTAGAAAGTATGAGCAAGTAAATTAGTTTATCTGAATTGTTGTGAAGATGGATATTAATTGTTGTCATTGTTGTTGAGGTGGATTATTGTAGGGAAATCATGTGTGGTCAAGGCAAAAAGCTATTGACGTTTAGTGTGGAATTGGAGGCGTAACTGAGGTACACATTGTCCTTCCACCTTTTAACTCAGAATTTGTGTTTATATGACCTTAGGAATAATACTATGATATTAAGAATTAGCCTCATGACTTGAGCTTAATATGTGCTTCAAATTTTAAGTTTGGAAATATTGAAAAGCTTTATTTGAACTTTCTACAACATTGACTATTTCATAAAGGTGTGTTCTAATTGTTGTTCCGTGAATACTAAGTTTTATAAAGCAAATCGTGATTATGGATTATGATAAGTGTACTTTGGTTTTTTTAAGAGCTTATCTTGTAAGTTCTTGAACGACTATGTTTTAAGATATGATATAGAAGTTATGGGTGTCGATTCGAATAACTAAGAAAAAGTTCTCAATATATATGTATATATTGTGATATTACGAATTGAGCGACTTCATATAACTACGTAATGTGATCAGCTAAATTTTGAAGAATCCGACAAAATCTCCAATGAGATATTATTTCATAAAGGGTTTCAAATTTATGGGTTTTAATGTAAGTGTTTAGTTTCACCTTATGAGATTTCAAGAGCATTATGTTAAGCGATCTCAGGCCGATGATTTGTGTAGAGATTTTGGAGATACAATTTCGAACTTTTACGGAAGAAGATTATTAGAAATAGTATACTATAGTAAGTCGTATCTTAGATATATATTCTTAAAGGGTAAATTATATCACTTAGAGATTCACAATTTGTTTATTAGTATGATAATAATTTTGATAAGCTCAATGGAGTACCTGAGTAAATTAAATGGTGAAATCTATTTCACAATACTAAAAAGCGTATGCGACATTGCTATATTTCTAGTAAGATTTGTATACAGATGATTTAAAGCATCTAGAGGGTACAAAGAGTCTGCTTTACTCTAAGTTACTGGGAATTCAAGTATATTATGGTTAGCAAGAGGTTTAAAATTTGAAATTCATATATCTATTTCGAGGATCTGAGTATGGGATAAGAATTTAGATGTAACTGTTAACAACTTGGGATATATGATTTGACCTTTGGAAGATACGAGTTTGAGATGTCATCAACTAAGTATTATAATTATCTTTTGTGTGGGGGAAAAGATTCAGATTAAAAGTTAAATTAAATCATTTAGAGATATCTTCAAGGAACTTTGAGTAAGTTGGGTCTTATATATATATTAAAGTAATCGAGGAATGAATTGGTTGTTGAAGGGTTCAGTTAGGAATATAAATTATTGTGTGAGATAGTTGAGTTAATGATCAAAGTTGTAATCCGGGAATGAGCTTTAGAGTTTAAATACCTCATAATGGGTTAGTAAGAAAATTGTATGAGAACTTTATGAGTCTAATAGATAAGATAACTACTAACGATATGCCGTAAATAACAGACAACGAGTTAAGTAAGGTTAAAGGTGAGAATGCCATAATGGTAATATAAGAGTTCAATATTTGGGTGTTGAAGGAATGTCATATGGTAATTCGATATTGTATTGTTGGTGTCATAAGAGTTAGTAAATCCCATCTTTGTGGATGTAATATAATTAAAATTAGAAATCTTATAATATGAGTACTAGGCATATAACGAGAGGTTAGATGTTTCACTTTCTCAATAGAGGAATAAGGTTAAAGAAAAAGGGAATACGGGGGTAATATGAATATCTTGTGATGGAAACATTGTAAAATTAGTGACATAATTTGATAATGAAGGGAATATATATATATATATATATATAATAAATATGGATGTAAGATTAATTAAGTTGGGATTACAAAGTTCAAACAAACAAATAAGTTAGGTAAAGGGAATTAAATGGCACTAGTGTAAAAACGCTATATGTCACAACACAAGCTAGCTGCGGTTCTTAAGATAGCCGAAGCGGTAAATCCACGAAATTTGGAGTAGGAAACTTGGGAACAAAAACCGCTGCGGTTCTTAGAGAATCGCAGCGGTTAGTCCTCATTTTTTTTTTTTGTCTAATACCCACTTTTGGTATTGAGCGCTAGGCTAAATTGAGCCCAGTTACGAGAAAGGCCCAGTTGGAGCCCCCTTCTCCTCCTCACCAGTTTGAGCCCCTTCTCCTCCTCACGATAGATTTGGGGTTTTATCCCCTTCATCTGGTCCTCTCTTCTCTCTCATCTCACACCTTCACCCTTCGACCGTCGTAGAATCCGCTCGCCGTTGTTTTCGCGAGTTCTATTGCCGTTGTTTTCGCGAGTGGGTATGGCCATTTCAAAGCGCACAACGCCTACGCTACAATAGGCTGCTTGTAGCTACCGGCTTGCGAGGTAACATATTAACTCCGCCATTGTTATCTCGTCTCAAGCTCAAATCTCCACCGACACCTCTTCTTTCTCTCTCCTCTTTTCAATCTAATCTTTTTTGGCCCTTAAACACGCATTACTTCCTTCAAATTTCATTCTTTCCCTCTCCTCTTCTCCACCGTCTTTACGTATCCAGATCGATTTACGCCGAATAATTCCGATGATGATATAATTCTCGGCTTATCTTCCGTTAGGTCGGCTTTAATTCTTTTTTTTTTTAGTTTTCCGGTTGAATTTTGTTGATTGATTTTTTTCTTTGAATTGTTGAATATTTTAAATAGGTCGAGATAAAGTTTGGTTAATTGACGAGCAGACAAAATATGGTTAGTTGTTGGACTCTAATTATGTTTTTTTTTCTTTTTTGGTTTGGTTTGTGATTTATATGAAATTGATTTCAATTAGGTTGGAGTTTTATCGAAAAGTGAAGCTATTCGAAGAGTGAGGATTTATAGCTTGATACGGTATGTTTTGATTGTTGTATATGTTGATTCGGCACAGTTTTACGCAATGTTTGGCTCAACTAATGCAAGTTACACGAAAAAAGATTGTTGGTTAGGATGCTTTGTTGGTGAAATGCTTAAAATGCATGCACTACATGTTATTAAGCTGTTGAGAATCCCCCGCACTTCTTGGGCTTATAGTATGTTTTGTGAATGTATATATACTGCTTCCAAATGATGGTGCATTGCGCGTGTACGTGTATGTACTCCCTTCCTCCCTAAAGTGTGTGTGTGTGTGTGTCATGCCGGTTTCGCATACATGGATTTATGAATTAATAGCGAATTTGTACATGGTTCTTTTGGGCTACTTAAACGGTAATAGATAGTCGATTGTTCTCGGGTACCCAATCTTATACCACAAATTAGGTAATACTAGTCTACGTCGATTCAAAAGCGTAGCTAGTGACTAGAATTGAACCATTATGTGGTAGTAGAGCAAGGCCATGAGCGAGAGAAAGGTGATTGGTGAATCTACATTTTTCAATCGAAAAGGGTAAAAAAATGGGACAATCAAAAGAGAAAGATAGACAAAGAACTTTTCAATTAAAGGAGTACACACACTAGTACAATGTGTCGACAAGCCATGTGTGATGCTAAGTCATTACGTTACTAGGTGGCATTTTTTGAGTGAAAATCACATCAATGTATTTATAATTCCTCTTTTTTTTTAAGATCTACCATTTCACTTTGCTCATATGACTTTTACGGAAATATGATGGCTATCTTGTATTCATGTAGGGAGTTATACATATAAATTAATTACATACGGACTTTTCTTTCATAAGATGAACTTTCATCTTCTCGGTGAGTTTGATAGCGAGGGTGAATATTTAGTGAGCCTTGAGCTATAAACAACCTTCTTTGTGATTTTCATTTGGATTCTTCTTTTGGTTGATTTCTAGTTACGGATTGTTTTTTCAAGAAAACTTTTAAGAGTACATCTTTTTTCACGAATGTCATTTTGGCAAAATAAAGTCGAAAGGCCCATCCTTATGTATAGCGAGATATTAATGTTACTTAACAATTACTAAAGGGCTTTCCGCTTTGTGCATTGTCAACATATAGCTATATAGCTTTCCGATCCTTTTCTAAGGCTTTTGGCCATTGTTGATGTTAATGTATCACACTAAAAAGCTGTTTGCAGTCTTTGCTTTAGAAATAAGTTCTACAAGGTCTAGGCGTTCTTGCTTATTATAATATGCTTCGGGAGTCCGGGTCTATGGTGAACTTTGACCATTATGTTGTCAAATAGTATGATAGAAAGCTTGACCTGTTCACGTCTTCTTGTTATGCTCCGGGGATTGCGTGGAGCATTGTCGGGAAGGCTGGTTTGTGTTAGAAGCCAATGCTTTCGGCATTGCATATTCTCTGTTTGATGGTAACATCTCGATGGTCGGTGGTACCTCAAAGAACCTCTCTATTTGAAATGGAAACGAGTGGGGCCCGCCACGGTGATTGCCGATACTATTGTATTATCCGCTTTTGAATCCTATTGTTTTTCTAACCTTGTAGCTGCAAAATTATGCAAAAACGGAAGAAGCTAGAGTCGAGGAGCTAATTAAGGTTTGTTCTTGATTACGGTGCCCAAGTTGTAAGCGGTGGAGGCATAGGAGATATGTAGGAGATATGGCACTTTGCATTTTTGTGAGCATTACAAGTATGCAATAAGTGCACTCATAAAGTTTGTATTTTTGTTTTTTTTGGCCATGGTAGAGTGCTGAAACGAGACACAACATTGTTTCATATAATACTTTATGTATCTAATTATTTATGCTTATGCTTCAATTAAGCATAATATGCTTAATAAAATGAGTATTTATATATACTATTGATTTTATATCGATTAATAATGAAAAAATGCAAAAAAAAATTTTTTTTTTTTTGGTTTTTGGGTTGGTCAACCGCTGTGGTTTTGGGTCAAAACCGCAGCATTTAATCACATTAACTGCTGCGGTTTTTACCCAAAACCGCATTACTTAGTGACTGCTGCTAGCACAACCGTTGCGGCCCAAAACCGCAGCGGTAAGCCCGGTTTTGACCGCAGCGGTTGAACTTTTTTCCACTAGTGTGGGGGGATCCTATAATATTGTGTGTCAGTGAATTCGAGGTGATAACGTTGTTTCTAGTTGGGTTATTAGAGGATCGGAAGTTCAAGTATGAGGGGTTGAAATCATTAAGATATGGGATTAATCATCAAGTCACCTTAGAGAAAGCATTAAATTCTGTCTTGACTTTCTGATCGGTAAGCTATGTTTTGAACTTCAATTATAATAAGTTTGGACTATATTTCCATTAAATTCCGTATTTGATTGGGTTTAGCAAATGAATTTTGTAAAGGATTGAATTATACAAAGTTATTGGAAACTCAAGTATATCTGTTATCAAACAATTTGAGTTTTTGTATATGAAATACCCAAATGCGATTATGTTACGAGATTTTGATATATCTGACTCGAGAATTATGAATTTGAGTTTTAGAAAAATATATTGAATTGTGAATTATGTATTTTGATTATGTTTCCGTGAGGGGAAGAACCTGCTAGAGCAGTGATGAACAATATTCTGTATTATGTATATCTATATTCTGGGGACATGTCCTGAAAAGTCTTGCAAGCAGTACATAACGGAAGAGGGAGACGTCCCTTGTAAAAGCTTAGAGACTCCGCCGGAATGGCAACTCTATTCGTGTTCTCTTCCCCGGTATAATATGATTTCTGAAAGAAAATAGAATATGTATTTCAATATGCAAAAGGTTTCGTGGGAACTTATTTCAAACTCTATTCCCAAAGTAATGTTTTACTCTCCCAAGTCTATGGAGATTATGTGCCGAATGTGGTTATGATTTACTAAGAAATTCATTAGGAATATATGAAAGGAGTTAGCTATGCTACACATTTGGATTAATGGTTTTTGTATCTCAAACACAGAAGTGGGAGATATTTTTATGACTTAAGGTATGTTAGAGTTGATTTCGGAAGATCATATTAGTTCTATAGAATTCTCATGGTTCTGTCAATTGAAGTATATACTATTTACGTTATGAGATATTCGTATTATTTTTTTTAAACAAGAAGTAACATTATAAATTGCGTTCAAGTATTGTTATATAATTCTTGTATTATGACTTCTATGTATCTTGATTTCAAATGTCTCGTAAGATAAACTTAAATCTGTAAATGCATTTAAGCCACCGAAATAAATTTTATGGTTGGACAGTGTGTACTCAGTTTCGCTGATTTTGTTCTTGGAACCTGTCCTGGTGGGGGCAGCGTTCGATATTAGTTATTTTTGCAGGAAATGTTGAAGTTAGCTCCGGTGTGGTTAAAGGTTCAATGTTATAAGAGATGATATTCGGATGAGCAATCATGGAGATTGTAAAGCTTAGTCAAGAGAATTCTCATGGTATATTAATGTATAGCCTTGGAGACTTGTTTAGATCAATTCTTGTACATTTACATTTTGGGTTATTGTATTGTGGGCCTTGACCCAGGTGCAGAATCCTATAGAAAATTATGTTTCGCTACGAGTAAATGTAAATTCGAGATTTATTAAGCCCTAATTCAGATTTGTAAATTAAAAGTGTGATTAGCTAGCAGCTTAGAAGTGCGGGCTGTTACACAGACCCACCCAGACCCTACCCTGAAATTAGTGTATGGGTCTTAATTTTTTGGACCCTATGGGTAAGGGTAGGGTATGGGTCTTGGTCCTATCGGGTAAGGGTAGGATAAGGGTCCACTCCTCAAATACCCAGACCCTACCCAAACCCTACCCATAGACCCATCTAAACTAAAATATATATTTTTATTTTTATTAAAATTAAAATAAATATATATATAAACATATCTTTCCAGCAGACTTCCAATAAAACTAAAACCCTCCCTCAGTTAGAAACCCTAGCCGCAAATCGCAATCACGTAAAAATATATTTATTTATATTTTAATCTATGAGACTTTTGGGATGTGCAAAAAATATGTATTGGTATGGAATGTACGTGATATTATGTGTGCCAATTGCAAAATTAATATATTAAATTGTGCTTAACGATTATATATACATGTGAAAATGTAAGCGGATTTATTTTTGTGTTGGACCCATATTAGACCCTAGACCCTACCCATACCCTATCGGACCCTACACCGGTACGGGTAAGGATCCTAAAAAAATTTACCCTATGGGTATGGGTAGGGTATGGGTCTACATCCAAAGTTAGGGTATAGGTAAGGGTCTAGCCTTACCTTACCCATACCCTACCCATTGCCATCCCTACTGCCACCCCAAAACTCCCCTCCCATGCCACCCCCTAAAGCCCCTCCCACTGATCACAATCAAACTAAATCTTCTTGCACTAAACTTAGTACAAACAACTTAAAATACTTATTAAAAACGATCTTTTGAATAAACTAATCCTATAACTGATACATCAATCAAAACCCAGAAAATTTACAAAAATTAGAAGAGTAAGCTAACTAATACCCATAATAGAAAAGGAATTTTGAAAGTAAAATCAAGAGTTTCCAACAACTACAGCAATAACCACTACTAAATTCGAGTAAAAACAACAATGACGGGATCCCGGATTCGAGATCACACAATTAAGCACATTAAAATCACCATAATCGACCAAACCGCAATCTCAACATCACAAAAAAGTACAATACACTTCTATATAACGGTTGCACTTTGAATTGCAATGCAATTCTAATAATTTTTAGACAAGGAAAAAAAATTTGCCAAATAAACAACCTAAATACATACTCAGGAGAATTGTAATTATTCATCAAATTATTAACCACTTATACTAAGAGTAACTAATTACATTTCTACCTCTCAAAAAAAACTAATTACATTTCTAAATTTGCGCTGCATGCAGTCGATGAACTCAACTAAGTGCACTCAAATCCAACACTAATATTACTGAAATTCGTATGAAATCCACTTCAATTGCAATAATAAAGAAAAACCTAAATTTCATACCACACACAAACTCAACTTTATTAATCCCAAACAGCAACGTAAGTGCCACAAACACGCATATACATTTTAACTTCCACTAAATTTCAAGCAAATAACAATAAAATTACCAACACGCGTCAAAATTACGCTACAATTACAAGTTCACTGAACATCGAAAAACTCAATCAAATCACCAACTTCAAGCTTGTTGCGGGAACAACAAGCGAACAACAATGGCGATATTCGATCACAACGAGTCACCTGGTGTTGCGGTTGGGCGGAGGAAGAGGGAACTGTGGTGGACTCGTGCAGGAGGCAAAGGAGGGCGTGGCCGGTGAAGGAGGAAGCATTGGAGGAAGCATTTGAAGTTTGCTGAAGAACCCAGACAATGAGGGCGGAGAAAGAGGGAGGAGGGAGGAGAGAGAAAGAGGAGGAAGAAGTATACTAGCTCACGTGGCATAATATATCTCACGTGACACAAATTTACCTGCTCCAGCAGGTTGATTACCTACAAGGACCACATGTGTAAAATACCTCCTAACGTTGGGACTGAACAATATTAAATTTAAGTTGGGACTGCTTTTGTCAGGGTGTCCATAGTTGGGACTGATTAAATCAATTTTTCTTGTAAATGTCCTTTAGTCGAATGACTTACAATGAAATGAACATGACTTTTATGACTTAAAATCGAGTGTTTATTACTTCTTGCTTTAATCTTTGATTTCTTGGATTAGAATCAAGTGTAAGTGCCTATACTTAATTAGTTTTGGCAAACTAATTTGTGTTCTTAGGATCCTCTTAGATTACTTGGTGGTGTGACTTATCCTAGTGATCTAAAGGCTGCCATTAAACCGTGAGTTTTGAGGATCCAAACTCAAGGTTTTCTTACCTATCTTTGCTTGAACCTTGTGTAACTCGAGTGCTACTCTTGTTATACAACACCAACAAAATTTTAGGGACCTGATCTAGGGTATGGTCGGACCCGACCCATACCCTACCCATGCACATCCCTAGTTTCGATACTCGATGACTCGCCCAACAAACCTCCCTCCTCTACCCTTCCTCACAGTAATACAAGAGGTGGCTTTACCCACAACCTCATCTTCTGCTTGATTCCCCGTACATTGAGTGACCATCTCATTATCTAAATCCTCCTCGTCCTCGGAATCCCAATTATGAGGCTCATCCTCATGATAGGAGGCAGCACAACCCGTTGTTCTTCCCCTTACCCTCCTAGTGGATGCATCGACACAACGAGATCGAGTATGTCATGGCCCAGATCCCTCAAGATCAACATTCTCGCTGCCTAAAGACCTTGATTGAGCATAATTATCAATTAGTGATTTTTTTCATATTTATTGAAAATCGATTTAAACTATTCATTCAATATCTAGGCATCCTTGTCGTTATTATCTTCTAATAACTACTAACTATAACTAATCATAAAATTAAACTAGTAACTATTAAAAATCACTAATCATTAATCACTAATAGTAAACAATAACCACTAAATTATTGCATAATAATTGATCATTTAAAAGAAATTAAACACTATTAACATGCAATAATCACTAATTACAAATTAAAATAAATTATTGGCTAATATAAAAATAACATGCTAATATCACTAATATGCTAATAACATTAATATGCTAATATGAATATGCTAAAAACATGCTAAAACAAATTAAAATAATTTATCACTGTTGACATGCAAATATTAATCATAACTTATTCACTATTATCACTAAAATTAAAATGAATTAAATAAATTATAATTATTAGGATGCTTATATTTTTCGCAATTTATTCACTATTATTCGTAATTTATGCACTATTATCACTTAAATAAAACAAATTAAAACAATTTATCACTACTATTCGCTATTATATCTTAAATCAAAATAATTTACAAAAATTGAAACAATATATCACTGAAAAAAAATTTATAATGTGTGGAACTGAACATGATCTTCGTGTCCTCCACCGCGAATTCAACCGAAACAAATTTTCATTTCCTCTACGGGGGAAACGAGAAATCGTTTCGATTCCGCTGGTGGAGGAGACGAAATAAATCGGTTCTCGAACCGAAATTTCATTCTAACCACACTTCTTGGCTAAAATCTAAATCTTAGTTGAGTTGACGACTCTCCGCGACGGTCTTTTTCACCTTCTTCCTTGGGCACATGCTCTTCAAATCCGGTCGATCAACTGCGTTTTGAAGGTGGTGGTGTTGGTGGATGCGAACCTTAAACTAATTTTGAAGGTGGTGGTGGCGGTGGCGGTGGTATTGAAGGTGATGGCGGTGCTCACAGTGTTGGTGGTGTTCACGTTGTTGATTTATTAATCGTCGTGGTGGTGGCGGTGGCAGTAGTGGTTGCGGTGGTGGTGGTGTTGGTGTTGAAGGTAGGTGACCTAAGAGAGTTGGATGAGAAGTGAGGGAGAGAGTGAAGGTGAGGATGAGAGGTAGAAGGGGAGTATAAGTAGGGGTAAATGGGGAAAACAAAGGAAAAAAGTACGGGTAATGTAAGTAAATAGGGGCGGTAAACTAAAAGTATAAAACCCTAGACTAAAACCACTTCTTTGCTAGTCTTCACTCTTTTCTTCTCTTCCCCTCTCTCTCCTCCTTCTCCTTCGGTGATAGTCGACGTTGCATCAATTATTGAAGAACTCCGCCGCATAATAATCGTTGCGCCTCGGCTCTCACCTGGTAGCCACCTCAATACTCATAGTATTGTTTTATTGCTTTTTTTTCACATGTTTCTATAGTTGTTTTTTTGTTGTTGTTAATATTTATAAGTTGAAATGATATTAGGTTAAATTGTTAAAATTTTAAAGTGTGTTTATCAATAATTGAATAATGATTTTTTTATTTATTACCAGTTTTCACGAAATATAGTAATGGCTCTCTGAAAATCGTATCTTTCGTTGTGTTCGAGAAGGTTAGAGGAGCTATTTGGATCTAGCGATTATGAAATTTGAAGTTTGAGGATCAAGTTGAATCACCTATGGAAAACAAGATCCCCAAATGCATTGTTAATTCAAGAATTCAAAACTCCAACACAACATAGATCTCTTTTCTTATTTTTGTGTGTTTGTATTTTATGAGTGGATGAGTACTTTATTTGTTTAAGTATTATTGTATTTATTTATTAATTAGAAACCTTGAACAATTAGATATTAACTTAGAAGTTGTGATATAATTTATTAGCTTCTTGTTAGTTAATTAATCGGAGTTCTTGTTTTAGACTTCTAGTGGATGAAAATTTGATAATATTGTTAAATATGTTAGTGGTTCGTATCACGTCAACCTGTTTATTAATAGGTTGGGTTGGGTTGAAAATTCGATCCATTTAGCTTAATAGGTTAAAGGGTCATAATTAGGTCTACCCGTTTATTAAAAGGTTGGATTGGGTTGAAGATTTTGACCCATTTACCTTAACGAGGCGGGTTCGGAGTTCGGGTTTCAACCCAACTATCATTGTGGGTCAACCCGAATCCAACCCAGATCGACCCATTGCAGCCTTATAAAATACGATAAGTTAGAGCGCCATAGCACCATCGTTCCTTGTTTAGGAACGCTGATATATTTAATCTACGAAGATTAAACAAAGATGCAGAAAAACGTGTATATGATTATGGTTTTGTTCGAACAATTTGTAGCTAAGTAACAAGATAGATCTTAGATGCTCAATGATAAAGGCTAAGCCACCACAATGAACAAACTAAAGTTTGAATAAGCGTAAAGGCTAAGCCACCAGCAATATTCGAGGGTTTGTGTTTGCACACTCAAGTTTAACAAAACTCAAAAATTTCAATAATTCACTAACTTCTGAAAACGTACAACCTATGCTATTTATATGAAAAACAAAAGCAAGTCCTACTCTGCTTAGGACAACCCCCTAAGTCATACGACTCCTATTAAACTTGAATCATGTAAAATCCATCGTTTTTAGAACGTAGGCAAAAGCATGACTCCTAATACAACTCGAATACGATAACATAAAGCAATAAAGATATGAAGAGCTCTAACAGAACTAGAACTCAACTAAGCATGCTAGGCACACCCAACTCACTCTACTCCTAGGTTGGTTAGCAAACATGCTACCACCTTTGTAGTAAGCCCCATGAAGAGTCCTCCATGCAAATCAATTGAGCTAAGATCCAAAGTCACATTCTTATGAATAAGAGCTAGCAAACTTGCATCAATTACTCGGTATCATCCTCCTCTTCTTCGAAAACAATTGACCTCAATTGAGCCATATCATCATCATGGACATAAGGTGCCAAATCGCCCACATTGAACATGGCACTAACTCCATACTCTCCTGGTAGTTCAAGCTTGAAGGCATTGTCATTAACCTTTTCCATAATCTTGAATGGTCCATCGAGCGTGGCATGAGTTTGTTTTTGCGAAGGTCGGGAAATCTCTCCTTCCTTAGATGTAACCAAACCAAATCACCAACTTGAAATACATGTTGTTGCTTTATTCTTGTTAGCCATTTGTTGGTATTTTGCGTTTATTACCTTCTCAATTCTAGCCTTTACTTGTGCATGAAGCTTTAACATTGCTTGCGCCTTTTCCTTGGCATCAACATGATAGACCTCATCCTTAGGGAAAGTAATAAGATCAATAGGTACCCTTGGATTAGCGCCATAAACTACCTCGAATGGTGAACACTTCGTGGCATATGTAGGTGACCTATTATAATCAATTTCAGCATAGGCAAGCTTCACATCCCAATCCTTGGTACTCTTGCTAACTAGCCCTCTAAGCAAAGCGCCCAAAGTACGATTTGTAACCTCGGTTTGCCCATCTCTGTTTGAGGGTGGTGAGATGTGCTAAAACATAACTTAGTATACCAAGTAGCTTCCACAATGTCTTCCAAAATTAACTCATAAACTTAGTATCCCTATCACTTACAATAGTTTTAGGTATACCATGGAGACAAATTATCTCCTTACAATACAAATCAGCAACTTTTGAAGCATCATCAGTTTTATGACAAGAAATAAAATGCGCCATTTTAGAAAATCTATCAATGACAACAATAATAGAATCCCATTTTTTGCCAATAAAAATGCTCTTGAAGAATAGCCAAAGTCTTATTCATACCAAAGTGAATAGCAAGCCCTCCACCATGACCTTCCCTCACTAACAACTCTCTAATGGAACATGAAGGAATGCATAAACGATCCCCTTTGAAAATAAAACCATCATAAGCCACATAAGCGCCATATGGCCCCTTGGAACACTCCTCCAATATCTCCTTAATCTTCTCATTTTCCTTGTAATATTCTTTCACCAATTCGAACCCAAGAAGACTCGAGCTCAACACCCCATGTAAGGAATATCTCCTAGACAAAGTATCTCGCCACCACATTTGCCTTACCCTCTTTATACTTAGATGAGAAATTAAAAGATTGCAAAAACTCAACCCATTTAGCATGCCTAGGATTTAGTTTTTGCTGCCCGTGTATATACTTTAATGCCTCGTGATAAGAATGAAGCACAAAGTGACTTGGACGAAGGTAATGACTCCAATGATCAAGTGCACGAACTATTGCATAAAACTCCTTATCATATGTAGAGTAATTAATTGAGCTCAGCACCACTCAACTTCTCACTAAAGTATGCAATAGGACGTTTCACTAGGGAAAAAAAAGGAAGGGGTTGCGCAAGAAGAGGTGCGGTTTCCAAGGAAACCGTAGCCCTTTTAGTGAAGGGTTGCGGTTAACAAGAAACCGCAGCCCTTCATGCAGTATGAAGGGCTGCGGTTTTGAGGCTAACCGCAGCCCTACTAATGAAGGGCTGCGGTTAGCCCAAAAACCGCAGCCCTTCATAAACGAAGGGCTGCGTTTTCTGGACTAACCGCAGCCCTTCACATCCCATCCCATATTTCCAGTTTTGCGCACACATACACACAGTAGGTAGACATCTTTTCTAAATTTCCCTCCCTTAGACGCATTTGAAGAGCGAAAAACCCCTCTCTCCCTCTCACTCACTCGCATATTAACCCTAACGCCCCATCACCGGAGCCCTGACGCCGGAGCACAAACCCATCGCCGGAGCACCCACATTGCTTCACCACCACAACCCTTCTCTTTCTTCACTTCTCTTCTCTTCTCTTAGCTTCTCTTCTCTTAGCTTCTCTTCTCTTCTCTTCTCTTCTCCACCATTTGAGTGGGTTTAGGGTGTGGAGCTCCTCCACCACTACGCAGCGCCACCACCCACAAGCGGCGGCAACAACTACCACCACCACCACTGCCCTACTCTTTCTTCATTGCTCTTGGGTTTAGCCAATTTTTTGCTTAGTTAAGTATGAATTAATCTTGTTTTTAAGTTAGTTTTGTTTTTCTTAATTGAATTAAATGATTAATGTGCAATGTGGGTTTTGTTAATTGTAGGAAGAAGAGGCTTAGGAAGGCAAATAAAGTTCCAACTATCTCTACTCTATTCATTGCTTATCATTGGTGTTAAGAGGTAACTAGTTTAATTTCGTTGTCTTTTTTGTTTGATTTAATTTGTTGATGAGACAAAGTTGTCATGTGATTCAATTTGATTAAGTTATGATAATTTATTGATATATATATGTATTTCTTATAATGTATGTATATTTCTTGATATGAGATTGTATGAAAACGCAATGTAATTTAGCTATGAAATCTACAAGTTGTTTGAATTGTCATCATATGCCTAGATACCCGTTCAAGACTTACTCATTAGGAGTAAGTCTTGAATAGTCCCCGGTTTGGGACTGTTCTTGGACGTTTGATCTCACTTAGGTGGTGAATGTGTGTCTTCTTTTCAATTCTGAGGAAATTCTTGGCTCATCATTTCTCTACATTGTTCTCTGGGTACATTTGTAGATAAGAAATTATCTACATTGTGTACTTGGAGAACTGTAGGGAAATGCTGCCGGATTTTCCTTAGAATTGAAAAGTTGGCACACATTCACTAGTGAGATTAGACGTCCAAGGATGGGTTAGGTTGGAGTGATAAGGACCTTCGGCTGCTGCATATAATTGAACATGTCACTATCTTAGATTGCTCTATACGTGTGTGATATGAATATGTGAGTGTATGTACTTAAATAATGATTGATGCATTATAATGAATGGTTGTGTTTAATTATTAGAGGTCTTCTTGAATGAGATGGATCGTACTTGGATGTATGGTAGTCGTGAATCGATTGAGTTTGTGAAAGGGGTCTCGGAATTCGATACAATCGCATTACAATATCAAGCATCCTCTGGAGCAGTCGACTTTTATTGTCCTTGTTTCGATTGTAGAAATGTGAGCAAGGTTAGTAGTATACATGTGGTTAGGGAGCATGTCTTTCGCCGTGAGTTTAGGCCTCAATACCACGTATGGGTTTGGCATGATGAGCAGGGGAAGTATATAGGAAGCTCTAGAGTAATGAACGATGTATGTGAAGAAAAGAAGGATGATGAGTTCGGGGATGAGAATTTGTATGATGAGTTTGCAGATGATGATAGGGATCGGGTAGACGAGATGATACACGAGGTTGAAGATCAATCGTGTAAACGACCTCGTATTTTTGAGTCTATGTCCGAGGCCGCCGAAAAGCCGTTGTATCCGGAGTTGTACAAAGTACACCAAACTTTCCGCGGTGATAACACCTTGTTCAACATTAAGTCGAAAGTCGGTTGGACGGACTCTAGTTTCACATCGTTGTTGGAAGTTTTAGGCGATATGCTCCACGATGGAAATGAACTGCCAAAGTCGTACTATTATGCGAAGAAACTGATGTGTCCTTTCGGTTTAGAGTACGAGCGGATACATGCTTGTCCTAACGATTGTGTGCTTTATCGTAATGAGTATGAGCATTTACATGAGTGTCCACGTTGTGGATTGTCGAGGTACAAGCGTGAAGGAGGCTGGAGGTAGTGAAGGACCACCGGCTAAGGTGTTGTGGTATTTACCAATAATACCTAGATTTAAGCGCATGTTCTCAATTAAAGGAGATGCGAAGAATTTGAGGTGGCATGCGGATCGTAGGAAGAAAGACGGTGCTTCAAGCATCCGGGCGATTCGCCCGAGTGGAAAAGTATCAACGGGGTGCATAAGGCATTTGGTAATGAGGATAGGAATCGAGGCTTGGATTATGTACGGATGGCATGAACCCTTTTGGCAATCTCGGTTCGCGGCATAGTACATGGCCGTAGTCTTAGTGGTTTATAACTCTGCCTCCTTGGTTGTGCATGAAACGCAAGTACATGATCTTGTCGCTTCTTATATCGGGGCCCAAATAACTCTTGGAAATGACATTGATGTATACCTCCGGCCGCTTGTTGAAGATTTACGAAAGATGTGGAACGAAGGAGTGTTAGTATTTGATGCGTATGCTAATGAGATGTTCACTCTACGTGCCATGCTTTTTTGTACTATGAACGATTATCCAGCTTATGGGAACTTATCTGGGTATAAGACGAGAGGAAAATAACCCTGCCCGATATGTGTAGATGACATGAAATCTACACACCTTAAGGGATGCAAACATGTGTATATGCGCACACGAAGGCTCCTCAGACGCGACCATCCCTATCGGTTTAAGAAGAAGGCATTCGATGGGACGGTTGAAGAAGAAGTTGCTCATAGACCATTAACTGGTACCGAAGTTTATAATCAGGTGAAGGGCATTGAAACAATCTTTGGTAAACCTGCTAGTGAGGTTGATCGACATAAGGGATTATGGAAAAAGGAGTCCATTTTTTTGGAAACTTCCATATTGGAAAGATCTAAAGGTCAGACATTGGATGTCATGCACATAGAGAAGGATGTTTGTGAAGCTATTCTTGCGACACTTATGAATATTCCGAGCAAGACAAAAGATGTTAAGGCGTCACGACTTTACTTGGAAAAACGGGGGGCTTCGACCGAGTTGTGGGCTCGAAAAGGGACGGAAGGAAGAAGAAAGTAGTGGAGGAAAGGGTTGATGATGAAACTCAGAATAGTAAAAAGAAGGTGGAGGATTCGGAGAAGAATTATTTGCCACCAGCTTGCTACACGATATCACGTGCAGAGAAACAGATTTTTTGCGAGTCATTGTATGGCATTAAGGTCCCAACTGGCTACTCATCGAATATGAAGCGGTTTGTTACCTTAAATGGTGAATTGAAGTTATCGAGTATGAAATCTCACGATTGTCATGTCATGATGCAAGTATTCTTACCGATTGCAATTCGTGGGATACTTCCAAAGCATGTGAGGCACACCATTACTGAGAACTTTGTTCATTTTTCCATACAATATGCAAAAAGTCCTAGAACCGTCGACCCTCGATTCCTTGCGAGCCGGAGTAGTTGAAACTCCATGCAAATTTGAGATGTTTTTTCCCCCCACATTCTTTGACATTATGGTCCATCTCATTGTCCATCTAGTTCGAGAAATTAAGCTGTGTGGTCCAGTGTTTTTGAGGTGGTGCTATCCTTTTGAGAGATATATGGGCACTTTGAAGGATAAAGTTCGGAATCCTGCACAACCAGAAGGTAGTATAATTCAAGGGGTTGTTGGTGATGAGATCGGTAATTTTGTGGTCGAGTATTTTGCTAGTGTTGATCTGTTGGACTTCCAACATCCCGACACGAGGGCAGACTTGAGGGCAAGGGCACAATTGGTTCAAAAATTGATCACACCTTCCGTAGAAAAGCGTAAACAAGCTCACTTATTTGTATTGCATCACGTAGCAGCTGTCCATCCTTATTTAAATGAACATATGGAGGAATTACGTGTTAGCAATCCTGGAAAAGGAGTTAGGGCATTGACGTAAATGCATAACAAGACTTTCATTGATTGGTTTCATAAACGAGTAGTGAATGATTTGGATGAAAGTGTTCTCGAAATAGTCAAGTGGTTAGCATTTGGTCCTCGTGAAGGCGTACGCTCTTATGAGGGTTATGATATTAATGGGTATACGTTTTGGGTCGAACGTCAAGATCTCGAAGTCAACATCGCAACAAAATAGTGGTGTTTCACTTGTGGCGTCGGCTACACAATACGCAAGCTCGAAGGATAAGTCGCCTGTACATGCTGAAAGCAATTATTATGGGCGAATAGAAGAAATATGGGAGCTGGACTACTGTACTTTTAATATTTGCCTCTTGTGTTGCAAGTGGGTTGACGATAATCGACGTTGCGTAAGAAAAGATGATCCTTGCGGATTCACTCTTGTTGACCTTAGTCGTCTACGTCAAACTGAGGAGCCATTTGTAATTGCATCACAAGTTAAGCAAGTTTTTGTAACTAATCCTGCTGATAATAAGTGGTCAATTGTTGTACACGGTAAAAGGAGTATCCTCGGTATTGGTGATGTTGATAATGAGGAAGAATATGATGCATTTGAGGACCTCCCCCCTTTTACCTATCCTGAAAATAGTGTGGAAGATGATGTGAATATGTCGGAGAACTATATGCGTGTAGATCACACGGAAGGGATACATGTACTTGAGGATCCTAAGAAACGGCGGAAGGTCAATAAATCATGAGACATAAACTCAGGTCTGTGTAATTTCTCCAATTTTGCATTTTCGCTTCCAAATCGTACTTATCGAGTCATTTAACCCCAAATGCATTTTGAACATGATAATATGAGGCATAATGTAACTATTGTGTAGATTTTTAGGTTTGCAATTGTTGTAGGTTGAATTTTGGGAACGAAAAGGGCATTTTAGCCCTATTTTTGCCTTTTCGCGTCTAATTCGTATTATCGCTTCATTTAACCCCAATTTCATTTTGAACATGATAATATGAGGTATAATGTAACTATTATGTAGATTCTTAGGCTTGCATTTGTTGTTGGTTGTATATCGGGAACATAAATGTGATTTTAGCCCTATTTTTGCCTTTTCGCCTCCAATTCATGTTTCTCGAGTCATTTAACTCCATTTTCTTTTGAATATGATAATATAAGGTATAATATAACTAGTGTGTAGAGTTTTAGGCTTGCATTTGTTTTTGATTGAATTTCGGGAAGGTATATGTCATATTTTAGAACTACTAACTACGGTAAATGATTGAATTCTTATATTATGTGTTTATTCCTTGGTTGTTTTGCAAGGTTTATATGAATAACACACCACGTTTGAGGGCCTTCACCACATACGAATTACATGAAGTTCGGGATAAGTTGGCATCCTACATTTGTGATGATTGCTTATGATACATCTACTAGTTTGTATCAATTCTATGTACACTTTTTACATTATTAAATATATACATATTTAAAGTTAATTATTACGTTCAAAAACTTATCATATATTATTGCAATTTGATCGGTCTTTTTTGTGTCGAAGGGAGGTTTTGGGTGGGGGATGGGGTGGGGGGGGGCTGCCATGGGGTGGGGGTGGGGCGAGGGGGGTGGCGGGGGTGGGGGTGCGGGGGTGGGGGTGCAGGGGGCGGGGGGTGGGGGTGAGGGGGCGGGCGGGGGTGCGGGGGCGCGGGGGTGGGGGTGAGGGGGGTGGGCGGGGGTGGGGGTCTTTGGGGTGGGAAGGGGTGTGGGCTGGGGGGTGGGGGGTGGGCGGGGGTGGGGGTGGGCGGGGGTGGGCAGGGCGCGGGGGGTGGGGCTGGGGGTGGGTGGTGCGGGGAGTGGGGGGTCTTGGGGGGCGCGGAGAGGGTGGGGGTGAGGGGGTGGGCGGGGGTGGGGCTGGGGGCGGGGGGTGGGGCGGGGGTGGGGGGTGTTGGGGGTGGGCGGCGGTGTGGGGCTGGGCGCGGGGGTCTTTGGGGTGGGGGGTGCTTGGGGGGCGGCAAGGGGTGGGGGGCGGATTTAGTTTATTTTTTAAAAAATTAAATTTGAAGGGCTGCGGTTTTAAGCCTAAACCGCACCCTTCGATTAAAAGGGTTGCGGTTTATGCTTAAAACCGCGAGCCCTTCACTTAAAGAAGGGCTGCGGTTTATGCCAAAAACGCAGCCCTTCAAGCTTAGAAGGGCTGCGTTTTTGGCCTTAACCGCAGCCCTTCGTTGTGAAGGGTTGCGGTTAAAAACCGCAGCCCTTCGTTGTGATGGGTTGCGGTTAAAAACCGCAGCCCTTCTTATCTAATGAAGGGCTGTTATGGAAAGGGCTGCTGGCCAAAAACGCAGCCCTTAGGGCTGTTTTGACCGCCGCCCTTCCTTATTTTTCCACTAGTGTTTCTTTTGAATTAAAACAGCCCCAACACCAACCCCACTAGCATCACATTCAACATCAAATGGTTGTGAAAAATCCGGAAGTGCTAGAATAGGAGTATTACATAACAATTCTTTTATGCCAGCAAAAGCATCTTGAGCTGCTTTAGTCCAAGTGAATTTACCATGTTTAATACATTCAGTCATAGGCAATGTTGTCAGGATCGGGATCCCACTTTGGATCGGTGAGGGGGGGTAGGATCGAATCGGTAGGATCGGATCGTAGGATCGTAAGATCCTACAAATTTGAGAAATTGAGCCATCAAAATGATCATGTGTGACTAGTACTTGTCTTTCTAGTAAAAACAATGGCAAATAAACACACTTTTCATCACATAAGATCGATAATAGTACCAATTGATAGTTAACATGATTCTACAAATGTTATTTTAAAGCTTACAATCCAAATAATACAAGGAAAATATTATTTTCATATTAAAAACTACAAGTGAACAATCTAAGTAACCAACAAGATTATAGCACTTTAATTTTCATTATAGCCAAAGTTTTTTAAAAACAAAAAAAACAAAAAAAAGAGAGGAAAAGTTGCTTAGTCGACCGCGTAACTCTACTCTCTAGGACACAATACACCTCAATCCCCCAAAAAAGATAGATGTCATAGAGAGAGAAAGTCTGCTACTCAGTACTTTTCTCCAAAAAAATGATGTAGCATTAATGGAAGACTCTAATAGGCGTGGGCCCCCCTCTATTGAACGCCTGGTTGCAACATTACAAGAAACAGGTGATTATTTTTACTCCTTCAAAGTTTTCTTTTTTCTATTAATTGATGTTAATTTTGCTTTTGTTCTTTCTTTTGCCAATTTGTTAATTTTCTGTTAATAGCTGTTTCTGCTAAGAAATTGAGGATTATAATATGTTGTGAGGTTTGATGTGGGCCCCAAGAGCGTTCGCCTGAGCTCCGATGTCCGTACACCTGAATCCTGCAAAATAACGTTAGACTACCCCGAGGGTGTTTCCGGGATCGCCCCTCCGACGCTCAAGTCAGTTGAGATTGAGGTAGAGAGATAAAGTCTAGAGAGAGATGCTCTAGTTTGTTAGGTGAGAATTGAATACCTGTTCATTGATGAAGCAGTTGGCTTTTATAGTGTTGGAGATTTCCCAAACAAGTAACATTGTTCAGATGGGCCTTTTGGGCATGCTACCCTTTTTAGGCAATGGTTATTCCATCCTTCTTAGAGATCTCCCAAAACACTGGTAACTAGGTCAACTTACAGGTGGGACCCACTGCTGCCACCTGTCCCATGCTCTAAGAGGCTTTTAGGATCCTTATTGGGCTGCTGATCAATTGAGCCCAAACAATTAGCCCCACGCCATAGATGGGGGATCACGGGAATCTGACTGGTGGGATGCCTGTCTGTGGCGGAATACACAACCGTCTTGTTTCGACCGGGTTAAGGCGTCCGGGTTCCCTTCTCGTTGAATAAAAAAATGCCGACCCCCGTCTCCCCCTGGTAAATGGGAAGGGCCGACCGGGTCACTCTCGGTGGCGGGGAGAATGCCGACCCCGGTCATCTCCCCCGAATGAAGAGTGGCCGACCGGGTCACTCCCTGGTGAAGGGAGAGTGCCGACCCGGTCTCCGCATGCTACATGCAGAGTGGCCGACCGGGTCACTCCCTGGTGAAGGGAGAATGCCGACCCGGTCATCTCTTGCCGAATGAAAAATGGCCGACCGGGTCACTCCCTGGTGAAGGGAGAGTGCCGACCCGGTCATCCCCTGCTAGACGAGGAGTGGCCGACCGGGTCACTCCCTGGTGAAGGGAGAGTGCCGACCCGGTCATCCCCTGCTAGACGAGGAGTGGCCGACCGGGTCACTCCCTTGTGAAGGGAGAATGCCGACCCGGTCTCCTCATGCTGCATGAAGAGTGGCCGACCGGGTCACTCCCTGGTGAAGGGAGAATGCCGACCCGGTCTCCTCATGCTACATGAAGAGTGGCCGACCGGTCACTCCCCCGGTGAAGGGGGAGTGCCGACCCGGTCATCCCTTGCTAGATGAGGAGTGGCCGACCGGGTCACTCCCTGGTGAAGGGAGAGTGCCGACCCGGTCATCTCTTGTGGGCAAGCGGGGAGGTCCGACCAAGTCCCTTTTCGTGGAAGGAAGAATGCCGACCCGGTCCCTTCTTATTTGGAGGAGGAGAGGTCCGACCGGGTCACTCCCTATTGAAGGAAGAATGTCGACCCGGTCCCGTCTTATTTGGAGGAGGAGAGGTCCGACCGGGTCACTCCCTATTGAAGGAAGATTGCCGATACGGTCCCTTCTTATTGGATGAGGGGCCAGCTGATACTTGGCCATATTTGACCAAGTATAGAAGCGACTCGGCAAAGGAGGGGAGCTCCCGTAGGCCGAATGGGGGCCGAGCCATTCTGGATGAGGGCTAATGAGCCCCAAGCTGGTCCGAATGGGTGCTAGCTGATACTTGGCCATATTTGACCAAGTATAGAAGCGACTCGGCAAAGGAGGGGAGCTCCTGTTGGCCGAATGAGGTGCTGAGCCACTCGGATGAGGGGCTAATGAGCCCCAAGCTGGTCCGAGTGGGTGCTAGCTGATACTTGGCCATATTTGACCGAGTATAGAAGCGACTCGGCAAAGGAGGGGAGCTCCTGTTGGCCGAATGAGGTGCTGAGCCACTCGGATGAGGGGCTAATGAGCCCCAAGCTGGTCCGAGTGGGTGCTAGCTGATACTTGGCCATATTTGACCGAGTATAGAAGCGACTCGGCAAAGGAGGGGAGCTCCTGTTGGCCGAATGGGGTGCTGAGCCACTCGGATGAGGGGCTAATGAGCCCCAAGCTGGTCCGAGTAGGTGCTAGCTGATACTTGGCCATATTTGACCAAGTATAGAAGCGACTCGGCAAAGGAGGGGAGCTCCTGTTGGCCGAAAGGGGTGCTGAGCCACTCGGATGAGGGGCTAATGAGCCCCAAGCTGGTCCGACCGGGTGTGTCCCCCTCGTCATGCCACATGTCAACTATTGATACCGGGGATGTTGGGACCCTTAATGCAAGCCGAGCTGGAGGGACGCTTCATGGAGTTCTGACGCTTCAAATTCCTCGGGCTTAGGACGCTTTACTTAATTTCGCTGGGCTCCTTATGGAATGGACTGAAGGGGTCCAATTGGGCCTCTATTGGAAGCCCATTAGAGCGACGCGGGGGGGGTTTGCGTTGCACATCCCCCAAGGTACCCCTATATATGTATGAGAGGGGAGAGAATTTCAGGGTTACTTGCTCATTTCTTCATTCTCTCTCTCAAAAATCTCCAAATTCTCTCAACTCTTCACAGCTCTTCCTCCAGCTTCTTCGTCCGACCAGGTACGCTTTTCGTTTTTTCTTAAGTTTTCTTTCTTTCTTTTCCTTTGAATAACCTCGGCCGACTCCCTTGTCCATAAATAATGGGAGATTCGTCCGAGTCGTCGACACCTCCGGCCTCACCTCCTTATAAATTATCCGAGGAGGTGAGGGGGATGGGAATAACGCTGGTGTCGGCTATAATGAATTGCCCCGACCCATCGGCTGTGCCCGACGCGGTTGCTCTCCCGAGCCCTTCGTCTTCGGTGGAGGAGGAGGCCGAGGGTGTCATTCCCTATCCTTGGGAAGTGTCGCTGGCCTATCCCCCCTCAAGGAGTTACTTAGACAAATATTTGTCTCGTGATGTAGTGTGGGTGGCCATGCCGATGGGAGCAGGAGGAGCGTCCACTTCGGGCCGAGAATTAGAGTATCCCGACCTGGATCCGAAAGGAGGTCCAGGGACTTTCTTCCCCGAGCCAGGCGTAATTAAGTCTTTGACTGAGGACCTTCGGGGGACGGCGACCAGGTTCCAAATAAAAGATGCATTCTATCTGGTCCGACCGGAGGCCCATCATACAGTTCTGTCTCCACCGCCCGGATGCATAACTGTCTACTACAAATCGATGGAGATGGGGCTTCGGTTCCCATTGACCCCTTTTGCCAAAGAATTGCTGAACGCCTACAACTTGGCCATTTGCCAAGTCTCCCCAAACTCATGGGGGGGGGGATCAATGCCTTCCAGGTCATCTGCGACCTGATAGGTGTCCGACCGACCATTAAGTTGTGGAGGCACATGTACAGGCTGGTCGAGGTTATGGCAGCGTCTAATGGGCCTGGCTGGTGGAGTTTTCAGGTCCGACCGGGATATCGGACCGTCCTCAATCTTCCTAGATCCCAGAAAGGGTTTCGTAGGGAGTTTGCCTTTGTCTATTTCGGCGGGGATTGGGGAATTCCGCTGGTCCCTCCCCCGACTGAGCCCCTCGTCGCTTTGAATTGCTGGGTAGGCGAGCTCGATGATGAGGAAGGAGCTGCGGCCTGCTATATGCAGACCGAGTCGAGGATCGTAAACTGGGGCGAGGTGTTCGTCCCCGGCCAATGGTTGCCTGACTTCCATCTTTTCAGTGATGAGCATTTCCTCTCGGCTATGGGCCTGAGTTCGACCTTCCCGAAGGGTAATTTGCCGAGGGGGTGGCTTAGGGTGGTCAGAGTGATGCTTTGATCTTTCATTTTGACTAACTCTTTTGCATTTTGTTTTGTTTTGCAGAGCCTGCCCGTGCGTATATAGACGAGGTAGATCCGACCATGGCCGACAAACTGAACGTAGCGGCAATGCGGGCTGCTCGGCTGAAGGCTGAGATTGCGGCTAAGACCACGAAGGTCCCTGCCCCTCTGAAGGTAAAAACTCCATTCCTTTTTTTTTTTTTGGCCAGGCGGTATTTCCTGTAGCTAGAGATTTACAGGAGTTCTTTCTTTTTCTCCAGGATCCCGCCAAGCCTAAGTCCAAGAAGAGGAAGGAACGGTCGGCTGACAAGGTCGCTCAGACCGAGAAAGCTCTCGCGAGAGCCAAAGCTGAGCGGGAGAAGGCTGATCGGGAGAAGGAGGCCAAAAAATCCAAGTCCATTGAGGTTATGAGCCCGAGGGGGCCGCCGCAGCCTGCCGACGGCGGATCTCTCTCTCTTCACTCCTCAGACTTTCGACCCATGGGGAGCCCTCAGTATACTCCCATGTCTCCCTCCGCCGACTGTGTTGAGGATGAACTGGGCGAGGGGGCGAGGCCCATCGTGCCCTTCACCGAGCTCAGTCGAGCTGAGAAGGACGGTCGCTGGACCAAGGCAATAGAGATGATGTATACTTCCGCCGATCGGGAGCATATTCAGGCAACTCATGGTCCGAATGAGACCAACGAGCTCTTCCGGTCCTGGCATGATGTAAGTCCTTTTCTCACTGCCGAGGGTCTTACCCCTAACTCATGTGCTTTATTTCTTTGTTTTGATCTGCTTTCTTCTTTCCGCAGTTCTCTGTTCGGCTGGCCAATGTGGCCCAGAACCGAGTAAGCCTCACAGAAGAGGTGGCCGATCTCAAGGAGAAGACCAAGAAGCACTTTGACGAGGTCTACCGCGCCAAGGAAGGCAAGCGGATGGCTGAGTCGAAGCTCGATGATGCTGAGAGGGTCATCAAGGAGGACCAAAAAGGCTTCGAGGAGGAGCGGAGTAAGTGGGCTAAGGAAAGAGCCGACCTGGTCCTTGCTCGGGATGCGGCCCTAACCGAGAAGGCCGATGCCCTGGTTAAGCTGAAGGGGGCTGAGCAGGAGGTGGCCGACCTCAAAGTCAAGTTGACTCAGTTGGAGGGCCAAGTAAAGACCGAGGCGCAGTGGTTCTCCGAATGGGAAAAATCTGACGCTGCCGGGATCTATGCCAACGAGGTCGGCAGTGCTGCGCACAAAATGGGGGAGGATGAGGCGCTGATAGGGTGAAGAAGGTTCTTGCGAGTCCCACCCCGACTCGATCGGGCGGAAGTTTGGTCAAGCTATCAAATGTCCATCGATGCCGACAACGCGCGTATCCGGGCTCAGCCAAAGCCGAGGGGTGGACGTCGATAGTGTTGATGAGGACGATGATGAAGAGGGTCATGTCAACGTCAACGTCCTTGATGGCGATGATGATGATGGCAATGAAGATGATGGCAATGAAGATGATGTCGAGGACAATGCTGGTCGGGCTGAAGAGTTGGTTGGGGACAACTCTGAGCCGAATGCCGGGAGCATGACTGATCTTCCCTCTCCCCTTAGCTCTTAAGATGCACTTTGTACTTAGTTGTTTTTGTATTTTGCCTTTTATTGCTTTTGCGATGGCTCCTTCTTTGTAATGCCCGACCATCTTCAATGAAACTAGTTATTTTGTCTCAACTTGTTCGTTTGTTGATTGCAATATTTTGCGAGTAATTTCGTTTTGGCTAAACAGTTAAAACTGATTAAAACTGAGGAATTGTCGACCAGTTGTAATTTCCCAAAAAGGATGTTAATTTGTTTTGGCTGGTTAACTCTGGAACAAAATATGCCGACAAAGTTATAATTACAAACTTATTACAATATATGCCCCTATTGCAAGTAACAAACTCTACACGAAGTATTTCTTGATGTTGTCCGCGTTCCGAGGGTCGGGCCGAGGGGAACACCCTCGGGGATTGTAGTCGAAAAGTCCCCGGTTTGATGATTCCCGTCACTTTGTAAGAGCCATCCCAGTTAGGTCCGAGCTTTCCCTTCAAGTGCGAGAGCCCAGTGGCTTCGACTTTCCGAACGACCCAATCGCCAAGTTGGATTGGTCGGGACTTTACTCGGCGATTGAACATCCGAGTGACTCTTTGCTTGTATCGGATAGATTTCAGCAACGCGTTGCCCCTTGTTTCTGGAAGCAAGTCCAAGTTGACTGGCTTTTCTTCCTCATTTTTCTCGAATTCATAGAACGTTATTCGAGGAGATGGGATGCCGACCTCTACTGGTTGGACCGCCTCGCTACCATACACAAGGCTGAACGGCGAGTGCCCTGTGGCTTCTTTGGTAGTAGTTCGGCCGACCGAGAGAACCCCCGGTAGGTCGTCGACCCATGCCCCTTTAGCGGCCTCCAGAGATTTCTTGATTCCCTTGAGCACTATTTTATTGGCCGACTCGGCTTGTCCGTTCGTTTGCGGCCTTGAAACCGCGGAGAATTTGGTGCATATGCCGAACCGTGCACAATATTCCCGAGTTGGGCAGTCGTTGAATTGGGCGTCCATTGTCGGAAATCGGTACCACTGGGAACTCCGAACCCGGTGATGATGTTTCTCCAAATGAACGCTTGAACTTGTTTATCGGTTATGGAGGAGAGCGGTTCGGCCTCGGCCCATTTGGTGAAGTAGTCAATGGCGACTATCGAAACTTTCTTTGACTCGAGGTCAGGGGAAATGGTCCGAGTAGGTCCATGCCCCACTTATCAAAGGGCAAGACTGCCAATCGTTGTTAAGGGGGTGGTCGGTGCTCGGGGATGTCTCGAATGAACCCGACAGACGGACATCTCTTGACCGGCTCATGAGCGTCCGTTTTAGAGTAGGCCGCAGTATCCTGGCCGGAGAGCTTTTTCGGCTATGGTTCTTCCCCTCGATGACTTCCGCAAGCCCCTTGGTGGATCTCCATGAGGATGTAATTCCCTTCCTCGGGGTGACACATTTAAGCAATGGATGGGTGAAGGATTTTTTTATAGAGTTGATCCTCATGCCATAAAAACCATCCGGATTTGTGCTTGACTCAGGCAACCTCCTTGTGGTCTTTAGGCAATTTCCCCGTCTCTCGATACCCGATCACCTCATTCATCCATTTAGATGTCCGATTCAGACCGCCGCTCTCCCGGCATTGATGTTGGGCCGTCGAAGGACTTCCCACATGATTGTTCGAGGAGCCGCCCCATCCGCCGAACCGGCCATTCCGGGCTAGTGCATCGCCCGTCGGGTTTCCCGATCGGGGTATGTGGGTGATATTGAACTGAGACAACCGTTTGATGTTGCCTTGGGTCTTAGCCAAATATATTCGCATGTTGTCTTCTTTGGCCTCGTACTCGCCGGATACCTGACCCACTATCAGCTGGGAGTCGGATTTGGCGTTAATCACGGTGGCCCCAGCTAGGATGCATATCTCCAGTCCGAGGATTAACGCCTCGTACTCAGCTTCGTTGTTAGAGCCCAAGAACTCGAACTTAATGGCGTACTCCATTTTTTCCCCGACCGGAGGTTTTATAACTAACCCGGCTCCGCACCCAGTTTTGGTGGATGAACCGTCTACTTGCAATTCCCAGCTATCCGTCGTCTGACCGGGGGCCTGGGTTTTACATTCCCATTATGAAGTCGCCCAAGGCTTGGGCTTTGATCGCCCTCCCGGGCTCATATTCCACCGAAGTCCGCCGTCGATCCGCCCAGTTAGTCATCCGGCTAGAGTGATTCCTGCTTTCGATGAGCTTCCTGAGCGGCTGACCTGTGAGGACCTTGATCGGATGGGCTTGGAAGTAAGGCTTGAGCTTCCGACTGGCCATTACTAAGGCAAAGACCATCTTTTCGACTTCGCTGTATTTGGCCTCGGCTCCCCGAAAGGCGTGACTGATGAAGTAGACTGGGTGTTGCTTTTCTTCTCTCTCAGCTATCAGAACCGCACTGAGTGCGTATTCTGATACCGCTAAGTACACGAACATCGTTTCTCCTGGCAAGGGAGAAATAAGTTTTGGGAGCGTTGATAGGTGGGCTTTGAGGGAGATAAAAGCCTGCTCGGCCTCGTCATCCCAAGTGAATTCCTTTCCTTTCAGGGTTTTGAAGAAATGGAGGCTCTTATCTCGCCGACGGATAGGAAGCGGCCGAGGGCGGCCAAACACCCGGTGAGGCGTTGTACTTCCCTTACGTTTCGAGGAGACTTCATCTCCATTACGGCTTTGATTTTGTCCGGATTTGCCTCAATCCCTCTTTCGTCCACCAGAAACCCGAGGCACTTCCCCCCTTTTACCCCGAAGACACACTTTTGGGGTTCGAAGATCATGCGAATCGCCTCAGTGTACTGAGGGTCTCTTTTAGGTCGGAGGGATGATCACCCTGGGCTTTGCTTTTGACGATCATGTCGTCGACGTACACTTCGATATTCCGACCCAACTGGTTGCTGAAAATCTTATTGAATGTGCGCTGATACGTAGCCCCCGCATTCTTGAGTCCGAAGGGCATCATTTTGTAGCAATACACCCCTTGATTGGTGACGAAGGCGGTATGAACTCGATCATGCTCTGCCATCGGGATTTGGTGATACCCCGCGTTCACGTCCATGAAGCTCAGGAGAGCGTGTCCCGCCGTTGAGTCGACCAGCCTGTCAATTTTGGGCAGAGGGTGGTTATCTTTTGGACAGGCCTTGTTCAGGTCTGTAAAATCCACGCACATTCTCCATGCCCCACTCGACTTTTTGACCAGGACTACGTTGGCCAACCATTCCGAGTACTGGCATTCTTCAATGAACCCTGCCTCGAGCAGTTTCTTAACTTCGGCGGCCGCCGCAGTGTTCCTCTCGGGGCCTTGATGTCTCAGCTTTTGCTTGACGGGCCTGAATCCCTCTTTGATATTGAGCTCGTGGCACATTACTTTAGGGTCAAGCCCGGGCATTTCGGTGGCTTCGTAGGCGAAGACGTCTCTGTATTCTGTCAAAACTTGGACGATCTCCTTTCTTGTCTGAGGATCCATGGCCTTGCCTACTCTCAAGGTCCGACCGTGCTTCTCGTCAATGATGACTTCTTCGTCGTCCTCGGCTGGCTGAGGGCGCTCGTATTGCTTAGAGGGCTGGTCGTCTTCCCGTTTTCTTTTTTTCGAGTCCTCTGGGACGTCGATCTTGTTTTTCAGGCTGTTCACGTAGCATTCCCTTCGCTCGCCCGATCCCCTTGAATTTTTCCGACCTTACCCTCGCTCGGTTTCAAATTGCATGAGGAGCCGGTAAATTGAAATTTCCGCCTTGACCCTATTCGTAGTCGGCCTTCCCATTATGATGTTGTATGGTAGAGGGATGTCCACCACCAGAAGTCAATCGGTAGGCTTCTTCCTTTTGCCCTTCTCTCCCATCCGAGCAGCAATTTTATGGATCCGACAAGGTGTACCGAATTTCCCCGAAGCCTATGAGTGGCCGATTGAGCGGGGTTACATCCTTCTCGTTGTACTTCGCTTTCGAGGCACTCCAAAGGTGATTATATCTGCCGAAGATCCACTATCCACCAACACCCGTTTGACTCGGCATTGGCCACTTTGAGTTCGATGACCAAGGGATCGTCGTGGGGCGTGTGCGGGGGCCGACCGGACTCGCCGAAGGTCATGATGGGACAGTCCGGGTCGGGGATGATGGACGTCGAGTACTTGGTGCTTTAGACTGGAGGCGGGCTTTGCGTGAGAGGCCTGGCCGAGCCGCCCGACGCGAGGCCACCCGCTATGACCCCGATGAAGCCCTCTCGGATCCCCGTTGGATTGACCAACCTTTTGTTTGCCCTTTTCCTCCCTAGAGTGCTTCGAGGTACCGGTTCGGCTTCCCCGGTCGGCCTAAGTTGTCCAGGGGATTTCTTAAGTTCCCCTGCAATCCTTGGTGGTGTGACCGCACTCTTTGTGGAATTCGCACCATTGGCTTTTGTCTCGCCGAGCGACCGACGTTCGATGGGAGGTGGGCGGGGCATCATGGATTTATCCTTGATGTCCAAGTAGATTTCTCTTGTTCTTGCTGAATCGGGGGTCCATGCCGTGGTCGTTAAACCTATCTCGACCAACCACCCGTTTTCCGCTGCTCGACCGGTCCTTGTGATTTCCTTCTTCTTTCCTCTTCTTGCCTCCCATCGTCCGAGTGACGACATATATCGGTCGCTTGGATGAATCTTTGCGCCCGAGTCATTGCTTCGGAGAAGGTTTTCACTTCGTTCGCCCAAGGACCATCCGAGCCCGAGTGTGAAGGCCGACATTAAGGCGGCGAACGCCACCGCATCTTGTAGATCGTAGATTTTTAATGACTCCTCATTGAACCTTTTGATGTAGTCGGCCGGACTTTCATTCTTCTCCCCGCTCGACTCCCATCAAATGAAGACTTGTTTTCTTTTGTCTTTTCCGGCGATAAACCGGTGAAGAAATAGGTCCTCGAGCACCGAGAAATTGCTACGATCCCCGCGGAAGCTCTTGGAACCGTTTAGGGCCGGTCCTTTCGTAGTCGTGGGAAAGAAACGGCACCAAGTGGCCTCGCAAACCGGTTTGAACGCTCATTTGCGCTTTGTATGTGGCCATGTGATCGTCCGGGTCGGTTAGGCCCGCAAATGGTTCGATCGAAGGCGTTTTGATTTTTCAGTGGCCGGGCGCCTCAAGTATGTCCCGTCGAATGGGACCATGAACTTAAGCGTCCCGCTGTTGATCCGAATGGGCTTCGATTGGGCTGAGTCGCCGCGCCCTTCTCGCTGAGCGGCTTTTTTATTAAGAATGTGCCGAGCGTCTAGGCCCTTGCTGAGTCGCTTCTCGTTCAGGAAATGCCGAGCATCAGGGGTTTTATTCCCGACGTTGCCCCTGGGTGATTTGGATACGTGTGTCTCCTCTCCCCGCAACGTGGATCCCCCTTTAGACCCGTGCCTCTGTTCCTCTCCCTGTCTGGATCGTTGCCGATCGTGCTGACTATGCTCCCTCGGGCCCGACCGCTGCCGGCTAGGCTGGCCTTGGGTCTCTGCCCGAAGGGAAGGGATCCGGGTCTGGTCTTTAGGGGGTTGAAGAAAACGCCCCTGCTGTAGGTTGGCCAACATATCCCTCAGGCTTTGCTGCAGGGTCTGGTGGAGCTGAGCGGCTATCAAATTTATGTCCGCCGTGGATATAGGATGGGGGTCAGCGTGCTGTAGCTGCTGTGAGGGGTCCTGTCTATTTTCGATTGACTGATCCTCCTCATGATCGAGGGTTTGAACGGTCGGCGTATTGGGCCGTTCAGATCTCCTCTGGTGAGATGGTGAAGGATCCCTTTCGGACCTCGAGCCTCGTGCTGAGGGCCGCCGGTGCGAGTGCTCTTGGGCCGGGGCCATTGTGGAAGTGGTTCTTACCGAGTGGTGGCGAAACGACTTTGATTGTAACTTCCCCACAGACGGCGCCAAACTGTTTCTGCTAAGAAATTGAGGATTATAATATGTTGTGAGGTTTGATGTGGGCCCCAAGAGCGTTCGCCTGAGCTCCGATGTCCGTACACCCGAATCCCCGCAAAATAACGTTAGACTACCCCGGGGTGTTTCGGGATCACCCCTCCGACGCTCAAGTCAGTTGAGATTGAGGTAGAGAGATAAAGTCTAGAGAGAGATGCTCTAGTTTGTTAGGTGAGAATTGAATACCTGTTCATTGATGAAGCAGTTGGCTTTTATAGTGTTGGGGATTTCCCAAACAAGTAACATTGTTCAGATGGGCCTTTTGGGCATGCTACCCTTTTTAGGCAATGGTTATTCCATCCTTCTTAGAGATCTCCCAAAACACTGGTAACTTGGTCAACTTACAGGTGGGACCCACTGCTGCCACCTGTCCCATGCTCTAAGAGGCTTTTAGGATCCTTATTGGGCTGCTGATCAATTGAGCCCAAACAATAGCCAAGAAATTAGATGTGAAGAACAAAAATGGCCAAGCCAAAAAGAAATTTTACCCGAAATTCGAAATAAAGGAGGATGATTGGAGCTTGAATTCGCCGAGGAAAATCGCTGGAGTTTGAATCTGCCGGAGTATAAATCTGCTGGAGTTCGATTGTTCGAGCTTCATTCGCTGGAGAAGACGCTGTAGAGACTTAGAGAGTGAGTCTGGAGACTTGGAGAGACGCAATAGGGAGGTAGGCCTTTGTTATAATTTGGGCTTTGTTATAATTTGGGCGGGTTTAACTCAAACGTGGGTTTTGCAAGCCAAAGAGTGGGATCGTTAGAATCGGGTAGGATCGTGCGATCCTCGTGATTCTGAAGCTTCTGAACGATCCTACGCACGATCCTGCTACAAATACGATTCTAGCCACGATTTGAATCGTTTAAGAAAATCTGGATCGTAGAATCGTGCGATCCTATAATCCGGATCGCGATTCTAACAACATTGGTCATAGGAGTTACCACAGTACTAAAGTTACGCACAAATCTTCTAGCCATGAAACGAACGTACCTCCGAAATTGTTTTTGGAATAGGCCACCTTTTGATTGCTTCCACTTTCGAAGGATCAACTGAAACACCATCTTTAGAAGGTAAACCACCACATATCTACCTAAGAAGGGTTTCAACACCTCATTCATCAATCTCATAAAAGTGTTAGGTGCGTTAGTAAGCCCAAATGACATGACAAGCCACTCATATAACCCCATTTTAGTCTTAAAAGCGGTTTGCCACTCATCTCCCTCATTCTGATTTGATGGTAGCCACTCCTCAAATCAATCTTGGAGAACAATGTAGAACCATGCAACTCATCCAGCAAGTCATCCAATCTAGGAATTGGAAACCTATATTTCACAGTGATGTTGTTGACATCCCTACTATCAATGCACATGCGCCAAGTACCATCTTTCTTAGGCACCAAAAAAGCAGGAACGACACATGGACCCATGCCCTCTCTCACATAACCCCTAGACATCAATTCTTCAATTTGCCTTTGCAACTCTTGAGTCTCTTGAGGGTTACACCTATAAGCAGCCTTTTTGGGAAGGGATGCCCCCGGAACTAAGTCTATTTGGTGCTCAATTCCCCATATTGGTGGTAGTTCTGGAGGTAGATCATGAGGGAACACATCACTATACTCATCAAGGATTCATGAGGGAACATAAATGTTTAGACACTTTATACCCTTGCTGCTCCTCCAACAATTCACGTGCCACCAATAAGTACACCTCCCCTTCCTCTTCCAACTCCCTCTCAAACTCCTTAGCACTCACCAATAATGACCCCTTAGATTTGGGAGAGGATGTTAAAGGTTTCAAGGCGGTTCTTTTCCCCCCAACCGTGGCTATGCACACATTAGAACGACCATCATATTTAACAAAACGATCATATTGCCATGATCTTCCTAACAATATATAACAAGCTTCTATATTGCAAACATCACATAAAACTTCATCCTTAAACTTGCCGATTTCAAAAGTTATTAAGGCTTGTTTTGTCACTTTTATTCCATTATCATCACTAAGCCAATTCAGTTTATAGGGGCGTGGATGATTAGATGTAGGCCACTTCAATTTATCAATTAGGGTTGTAGACACTACATTAGCACAACTACCATTATTAATGATTAAGTCACATACCCTTTGTTTCACCAAGCAACGAGTGAAAAATATTTTGTCACGTTGAGTGTCCTCCAATGGGGCTGGTTGAGTATGCAAGGTGCGCCTCACAATTAGTTGTTTTCCCTCATTCACATGATCTTCTTCGAGATCGGCCTCATAGTCATCCTCGTACTCTTTAGTTTGATTGACATCAAACTCCTCTTCTTCGAAGCTTCCTTTGCCCGTAGCATAATCTTCCTCAATTTCCTATATATCTCTCAAAGTCATTACCCTATTGTTGGGGCAATCCTTTAAGATATGTCCATAGCCCTTGCACTTGAAGCAAATCCTACGTTCATCATTAGCCAAGGGCGTGGAAGACTTTCCCTTGTCACCCTTAAATTTATCAAATTTCGGGACAACCTTCGAACCACTAGCCTCCTCCTTCTTTCCCCCTATTGTTTTATCAAAACTCTTAACAAAAGGTTTGGAATTGGAATTCTTCTTTGCTTTTGCATATTTTTCGGCTCTCATGGCAACTTGCACTACTTCCTCAAAACTCCAATAAGGTTGAAGATCCACCTTTTTGGCGATTTTTTTGTCTACTCCAGCTTATAAATCGGGCTATCTTATGCTCCACTTTTCTCCTCTAGATCACACAAAGATAGTGATCCTCTCAAATTTAGCCACATACTCCTCAACACTAAGGGATTGTTGTTGAAAAGATTGCAACTTTAGGAACATATCTTGTACAAAATCCGAAGGGAGAAAACGTTTCTTCATCCTAGCTTTCAACTGCTCCCATGAACGTAGACTAGGCTTGCCTTCCTTCCTTCTTTTTGTCTTTAAACTCTCGTACCATAAACTACCATATCCCGTCAGTTTGAGTACAACTACCTTAAATCTCTTAGCATCATCATAGTCCTTGAAATCAAAGACTCTCTCCATCCTTTGCATCCATTCTAAGAATTTTTCGGGCTTCATACTTCCATCAAATTCGGGCATGTCAAGCCTTAATCCCCTATCATCATCCCTTGACTGCCTCCTGTGCCTAGGGCGTCCTTCCTCCTCAGAACTAGAGTCATGGTTGGTGTTTCTAGAACTCCTAACAGGACTAGGAGTGTTGCTTCTTCTACCTCCACCTCTACCTTGCTCTAACAACCGCATCATATCTTCCATGCGTGTCCTCAAGTCTTCAAGTTCTTTATCTCTACGCAAGTTTTGAGCTTGCTAAAGGGTGAGTACCTTAGGAACCTTAGTCCTCGTATCATCTTCTCCGTCCTTCATGACAAAATCCAAACGAGAACTTGGATAAAAAGCTTTGAACTTGCGCACCAAGAAACCGGATGAACTAGGTGTTTGATTCGGTTCTTGAATGTTTTAATTGATCTTGGACGAAATTTTTTCACCAATCTTCAATTATAATCAAAGACCTTTGATGAAACTTTGTGAAAAATCAAAAATCTTGGAAAAAAGATTTGATCTTGAAGATCAAACTACTCCACCTCACTCGAAAAACCGGAAAAAAAAAACTGAACTTTGATGATAAGCGTGTGGTGTATGAAGAAGGTAATGGATGTGTTTGAGGTTTAATGGTGATGATGGATGAAACCAAATCTCGTGATACCAGATGATATATTTAATCTACGAAGATTAAACAAAGGTGCGGAAAAACGTGTGTATGATTATGGTTTTGTTCGAACAATTTGTAGCTAAGTAACAAGATAGATCTTAGATGCTCAATGATAAAGGCTAAGCCACCACAAGGAACAAACTAAGGTTTGAATAAGCGTAAAGGCTAAGCCACCAGCAATATTCGAGGGTTTGTGTTTGCACACTCAAGTTTAACAAAACTCAAAAACTTCAATAATTCACTAACTTATGAAAACGTACAACCTATGATATTTATATGAAAAACAAAAGCAACTCCTACTACGCTTAGGACAATCCCCTAAGTCATACGACTCCTATTAAACTTGAATCATATTAAATCCATCGTTTTAAGAACGTAGGCAAAAGCATGACTCCTAATACAACTCAAATAAGATAACATAAAGCAATAAAGATATGAAGAGCTCCAACGAACTAGAACTCAACTAAGCATGCTAACGCCCAACTCACTCCACTCCTAGGTTGGTTAGCAAACATGCTACCACCTTTGTAGTAAGCCCCATGAAGAGTCCTCCATGCAAATCAATTGAGCCAAGATCCAAAGTCACATTCTTATGAACAAGAGCTAGCAAACTTGCATCAATTACTCCTGTATCAAACGCCTTTTAATATATTAGTATAGGTTGCTAGAAATTTATCTTACTTAAGCTTAATATCGATACAATTGTCATTGAGTATATGATTGAATTATTTAAAACTATATTTGTTGGACTTAAAAATTCTAACTAGTTCAATTCGAAATTTATATTTGGCCTTTCTATTTTCCTCTTAACTTAAATTAGCATTTTATATATATTATATGTACATAATTTCTAAAAAAAAGTTATTGAGCTACTCACGAGTTTATCAAGTCGAGTTGGGTATTGCTCAACTCGACTTGTTAACATCTTGAGTCGAATTCGAATGAGTTTTGGCCGATGATTGATTAAATCTAGCACGAGTTGTTCACGAGCTGCTCAACTTGATGAGCACTCCTACTAATACCCTAAACCCCTTTCCCTTGCCATGTAACATGTTGTAATTTATCCTCCCTTCCTTTTGCATTTACAACATCTTTCCCCAATTAATTTTTAACGAAATATACCCTTCCTTTTCACGAACATCCCCCCCTCCCTTCATGCCCTTCTTTGCCAAGTAATAAGTTTTCTCTATTAGTATCCAACTCCTTCTCATGTATGGCAATGGAGGTTATGGTGGTTTGTGTGTGGGTGGGTGCGAGGATGAGGAGATACATGGTGTGGGGAGGGAAGGTTGGCATGGCATGATGATAAGGAGGAAGGAGATTTTGCATGATGTGTGGGTTTGAATTGTTGGAGGGAGGGAATTGTTGCTAATGATTATTGGTGAGAATCTAGTTGGGTGGGTTTGGATGACGGGGAATAGGGGTAGGGGTAACGAAGGAACATTCAATACTAAGCATTAACTAAAACAAAGTTTTGCATTTGGAGGAATAATTTAGGGCAATGTCCAAAATCTCTTAAAGACACCAAAATTGTAGCTTACGATATAAAGTGAAACCACGTTAGATGATAATGTTGATTACTGAAATAATATAATCAATACCCAATTTACAAATTCTTTATCATATCACAACTTATCAATAGAAATATTAATGTTGATATGGATGATATTAACTTACTAAAGCTAATGCTTTATATAGGGAAAATTTTCAGCGTATTGGTAGATTTGATTGTTGCGAAGTGGCAGCATTTTGTGGGTTAAGAGAGAGAAAAGTAGGTTCGTGGGTGGATTTGGTTGTTTGGAGGTTGTTGTGGTGGTTGTAGCCTATGGGAAACGGTAGGCTAGTGGGAGTAGGGGTAATAGCGGTGGATTAGTGGCGGTTGTGGTGGTTGATGAGAGATTGTAGGGAAATAGGAGAAACAAAATAGAGAAGAATAAATAATTGACATGTTAAATAGGTTACAAGTTAAGTTAGTATAATTTAAAGAGGGTATCACAACTTGAAAATATCCATAATTAAGTTATATTTGGAATCAATGCTTAAAGATAATCCAAACTTAAAATTTATATTATCATCTTTCTCATTCCTATACAAATGTACAACTCGATGTTCATCTTGTTTAGTTTTGAAGAGAGATGACTATCAAGCGGGTCGGATGCAGATATACCCACTTCCCCATATCATATCCACATAAAATTCTAATACATACTACCAACCCACTATACAAAAGCTAAATCTATCGGACAAGGATGGATCAATGGCAAATGCTTGTGAAGAGGGATGGATATAAATGGAATGTGTAGCCATCAAATCCAGCACCTATCTACCGACAACTATCCATGATTACTATTTCTTTTGACATCTGCACTTACCCACTATTCACCAAAAATATACTCTTATAAATATCCACTCTAATGAAAGCGATGTGCTCTTGAATACACGAAATTATACTTAAGCCGAAAAACCGGTCAAAATGGAAGATAACCATACAAGAAAAAGTTAGGGGTTCAATGGTTCGGTAACCGAACCAATAAAGATAAAGGTTAAATGGTAGAATTCAGTTATGATTTTTTATAATATTGTTAACCGAAAAAGCGGATATTTTTATTCTATTTAATTATTCTTCAATTTTTTTTATAGAAGTTAGATTACTTAGTTATTATTAAGTGTTGTGTCATTTATACCGATCTTGTAAAACTATGGAAGTAGGCGATCGATTGTCATTATCCTAATTCTACTAGTATTAGGATTCTTTTTTTATTATGCATTTTGTTAAAACTTTTTTTACAAGATAGCAGTAGGTAGTAGTTTAGCGCTGTTATTTAGGTAATTTGTATTAGTGTTAAATTGTATATTCACTTATGGCTACAAAAAGTAAAAAGAAAGTGTAAATTAAGTGAAATAAAATATTAAAACTTAGAGTATCAGATAATTATTAACCGGAATATCGTACCCAAAAACTAATTAACCGATTAGGTGACAAATGGTTTAAATTGTTACAATTACAATTTACGAAAATGATGAGCCGATTTTTCCTATTACCGAAGCAAAATATTGTTTCGAGACGGTTAACCACCCATGAACACCCCTTACTATTAGCTAAAAAACTAATATGATCCCGGTGCACACTAATTAGTGTGCACCCGAACCATCACGTGAGTTGAGAATTGTAATGATTACGACTTTCAGTTTTTGCTGCCATTAGTTTTTCTCTCTCCTCTGATTTTCTCTCTCCTCTGATAACTTCTTCTAACTCCTTCTTCTCTTATAACTTTTGCATTTTCTCTCTCATTAATAACTTTTCATCTTCTCTCGCCCCTAACTTCTTCATTTTCTCTATCTTGAAGTTCGGTTACGTGTAATCTTCTCTACCCTTACTTCTTCATTTTCGGTTTTTGTTCGGTTCCGTGTAATTTCTTCGTTTGAATTTAGCAATGGGAAGGAAGACGATCGCTAGTCGCAATTTCACAAAACGTAGTGGTTTGCGTTCGTCTCTTAGTGGTGGTCGTGCACAGGAATCGAAGTTTCCTGGTGTTAGTGAAACTGCTCAGACCGATCGTTTTTACTTTAATTTCTTATAATTTTTGGAGTTTTGATGTTTTTTTAGTTTGAATTACTCTTCGTTCATTTTTGTGCGATTTTTATTGTTTGCATGATAAATTTATATTGATTTTTGTGCAATTTTTGGAGTTTTGATGTTTTTTTAGTGTGAATTACTCTTCGTTCATTTTTGTGCGATTTTTGGAGTTTTGATTTTTTTCAGTTTGAATTACTCTTCGTTCATTTTTGTGCGATTTTTATTGTCTGCATGATAATTTTTTGTTGATTTTTGTGCGATTTTTTGGAGTTTTGATGTTTTTTTAGTTTGAATTACTTGTTATTACTGTCTTATACTTTTTTTAGGTTTATATTTTTGTGATAATTTGTAATTGTGTTATTCTTGTGATGATATAGTATATTTTGACATGATATAGTTTGTTGTGTAAATATATAGTGTATTTGTAATTATACTACTTTTTGTGAGTCTTGAAATGATAGCGTATTTTGAAATGATATAGTGTGTTTTTATATGATATAGTTTATTTTAAAATGATATAGTGTTGATGTGGTAGTTCTTTGGTAGTGTTGGATAGTATTGAAATCATAGTGTTTTGACATTATAGTGTATTTTGAGATGATATAGTGTATTTTGAAATGATATAGTGTATTTTGAGATGATATAGTGTATTTTGATATGATAGTGTATTTTGAAATGATAGTGTTGCTGTGATAGTTCTTTGGCGGTATTTTGGATGATAGTGTATATTGACATTATATAATGTATTTTGACATTATAGTGTATTTTGAGATGATATAGTGTGTTTTCTTCGATATAGTGTATGTTCCGAACAATTATTTTTTGTTGCGAGCACCCTGGACATGATTACGGTAATCCATCTACTGAACATCGGGATGGAAGAAGTGATCTTTGCTAATCCTCCCGTTAATGAAGGAACCGACTAATGTTCATGGTAACGAAGGAACCGATCTTTGGTAATCCTGTTGTTACAAAAAAGGGAGCAAAAAGCAAGAAGAGGGTAAAAGTTGTAGGCGAGAAGGATACCTTGCAAGCTCCAAAGAAGAGCAAAATAATGACGGAAAGGCCGAAGGACAGAGGGTAAACCTCTTCAAAACTACTTGATGTGGTAAAAGGCTTTGTGAGATGAATGAAGGTTTGACTGTCGAACGAGAAAAAAAGTCGTTATAGAATTTGGTTTTGGATCTTTGTTGGATTTAAAGATTTCCAGGACTAATAATTCTCCCGAGTGGATGGTTGGTGGAGAGGTTTGATGGTGGTTACGGCATGTTTAAGGTTGGTTATGGAAAAGAGTTCAAGGTTAACCAATTCAATGTGTATGATGTGTTTTCGGTTTCCTCTAGTTGAAGGACGAGAATGTGGTGGATGTGTCTAGGGGACCTAATGCGGAGAATCGTATTTTGAGTTGAAAGCAAGTTTGGAGGGATTACTTTGGAGTTGCTCGGGATAAAGGGCAGATTCCTTTGTCTTCTGTTTATTCTGTGTTAAATAATTTAGTTGATGGTGGGGAGGTTTTTCAAAAGTTGTATGTGTTATTTGCTTTTTCTTCTTTTTTTAGCTCCCGTTGCAAATAACACACGAGGATTTGAGGCTGGTTTTCTTTGTAAATGAGGTTCGGACAATTCCTCGTTTGAATTGGTGTTAATATATTTTGGACCAGATTGAAGCATGCGAATGTTTTGTGCAAGAATTCATTATTTGCTAAAGGTTCTCGGGGGCATTATACTGGGTGTATAATTTTGTTGCAGTTGATTTACTTCCATCACCTACAGATTGGTGATGGCATGCCTCCAACTCGACTGCCTCTGTTGGTTCATTGGGATAATGTTTCAATTGCCAAGAGAATTCGTCGTGAAGTATTATGTGATAAGTTTGGAAGTGGTTTGCTTGATGACACTTATCCAATAAGTGTTAAGTTTTACTTCACTGATGATGGGCATGTCGATTTCAGCCAGATGAAGCCGGTTCAAAAAAAAAATTTGAAGTTCAGTATGTACCACGTCCTCTATTGAGTGATGATACAGGAAGTGGAGGAAGTGGACGTAGTGATGTACCAAAGGAGGATGCACTCAAGAAGAAGGTGAAGGGCAAGCTTCATATTCAGTTTGAGCTTCCACCAAGAAGTCTCACTGATGAAGAAATTACTGCACAAGCTAAAGATGTAAGTTCAAATTTTAGAATAATATTAATTTTTGATATAGTAGAGTTTTGAGTGATATAGTGTGGTTGTATTTGATATAGTGGGGTTGTATGTGATATAGTGTGTTTTAATATGATGTAGTGTGTACTATAGTGTGTGACTGCCTTGTAAATATTTAGAATAATGTTCCCATTTGATATAGTGGGGTTGTATGTAATATTGTGTCTGTATTTGATATAGTGGGGTTGTATATGATATAGTAAGTTTTAATGTGATATAGTGTAAACTATAGTGTGTGACTGCCTTGTAAAAATTTAGAATAATGTTCCCATTTGATATAGTGTAGTTTTGACTATTATAGTGTTGTTCTATATGATATAGTGTGTTTTGTATGTGGTATAGTGTATGTGCTATTAATTTTTGATATAGTAGAGTTTTGAGTGATATAGTGCGGTTGTATGTGATATAGTGTGGTTTTATGTGATCTTGTGTGGTTATGTGGTGGTATGTGATCTTGTGTTTGTATTTGATATAGTGGGGTTGTATGTGCTATAGTGTGTACTATAGTGTGTGACTGCCTTGTAAAAATTTAGAATAATGCTCCCATTTGATATAGTGTAGTTTTGACTATATAGTGTTGTTATATATGATATAGTGTATTTTGTATGTGGTATAGTGTATGTGCTATTAATTTTTGATATAGTAGAGTTTTGAGTGATATAGTGTGGTTGTATGTGATATAGTGTGGTTTTATGTGATCTTGTGTGGTTATGTGGTGGTGATAGTGTGTTGTATTTGATATAGTGGGGTTGTATGTGATATAGTGTGTTTTAATGTGATATAGTGTGTGACTGCCTTGTAAAAATTTAGAATAATGTTCCCATTTGATATAGTGTAGTTTTGAATGATATAGTGTTGTTCTATATGATATAGTGCACTTTGTATGTGGTAGTGTATGTGCTCTGATTCGCTTGTATTGTGTTTTACGCTCCGATATAGTTGGTGTTATTTTCATATAGTTGGTTTTGTTTTGATATAGTGTATTTTTACGTGTTTACATGTAGAGTATTACAAATTAGTTATTTGTTTTGATTTTTGTAGGAGCTTCATGCTATGTGGTTCATTTGGAAGAGGGGTTTGGAAGCTGTCTCTCATTGCCACATAGATGCATTGAAGAGTTTGAAGGACTCTTATGTGGGCGGCATTCCTTCTTCTGATAATCCTTCCCAATATGATCTTGACAAAATTTTGTCAAGTTCAATTTATCAGAAGTACTTTGATGAAATGGTATCAATTGCATATGCTGTGAAGGATTTGCCAGCTGGTTGGGATGAGGTTTCTAATCCTTCTACTACTGCGTTCCCTAGTTTTATAGTGACTTAAATGTGTCATAAGACCAATGATATCATCTAGAACGTTGTCAACAACATTTTTTTTTGATGCAAGTGAGGACGTGTCCGTGGAGGAGAATACATAGACTGTTTTCCAAAATGCTTTGTTTAGGGGTCCAGCCAAGTCAACTCTAAGGCTGGATGATTATGCAGTTGAGGGTTCTTTTAGTCATCTTTCAAAGATGATGAAAGATTTTGAAAATGTGATGGAAGATCTACCTATATTTTTAAGGGAGGCTGTTGATTATTGTTCTGAAAATCAACATCCTTTTAGAGGGGATGTAAATTTTTGAATGAAATTTGTTTAATGTATTGTTTTTATTGAAAATATTCTTACAATTTGTGGTGTTTGTTGCAGTGAAGAGCTCTTTAAGCTGGATGAAGTGCTCTTCTCTATTCCTCGGAGTGAGATTTGGATGGTTGCTAGTGAGACTGAGATGTTTGAATCAGTTATAGATAATTGGGCAAGAATGATGAATATCAATGAACTCAGTCTCTATTCTCCTCCAAAAAAAGTTTTACTTTACTTCTTCTCAGGGTGTAAGAACTTTTTGTAATATATTTTTATGTTGCTGAATTATTTATCTTTGCATGCATTATTTATTTTGTGATAACATGAGTTCTTATGTTGCAGGCTGCATTATTTCATGTGCTGGAAGATGGAACTGATGCTAAACGCATCGATGATTTGATCTCATGCTAGAAGTTTCAAATTGAAGAGTTGAATAATATTACAAAACTGGATGCTGGTGTTGAATTGGTGAGACGAGTTCTGTTTTTGAAATTATGATGAAAGTATTTCTTAGTATAAATTGACAAATATATAGTGAGTTTATACTTCTATTCATTTTGTAGGTTTTTTTTCCCAATTTTGCTAAAAGGAGCTAATCATTTTGTTTTGTTTGTGCTGGACACAAAGAAAAATACTGTTTTTTATATTGATAACAAGATTTGGGATGATGATGAGGAATATAAGAAAATGATGGAGACTCTCAATTCAATCATTGCTGATGGAGTTTCAAGTCTTCTCCAATATTATAAAATCCCACAATCTCAAGGTGATGATATGGGTTTATGGGCAATGACTGAAGTGAAAGGAAGCTGGAAAAAAGGTGCATATGATTTGGACTGTGGTGTGTATATACATGTCCATATGTTACTTTTTGAAGGCTCAGAAGTGTTTGAATGCCCATATCTGAATGATGTAAGTTTAATATAATTATTTCTAACTCAGTTATGTATTTAATTTTTTTTATAGTTTCTTACTGATTTAATTTATTTTCTAGAGAGGGTTAGGAAAGCAGCAAGAGTCTCCTTGTGTGGTTGCATGATTTTATCTGATCTGAATAAGAATAGAAGTGTGCTTGTGGATAAGGTGATATCATTCAGATCAAAGAGATCAGAGACTGTTGCTTTTATTGAAGAAAATAAAAGGAAGAATGCCGAAGAGAGTAAGAGGATTGAAGAGGAGTTGAGAAAGAAAATGCAGCAAGAAAAACAGCACAAAGAACAGCAAGAAAAACAGCAAAAAGAACAGTAGAAAGGAGTTGCAGGTGGGAAGAAAAAGACGGGAAAGAAGAAGTTAACCATCAAATTTGCAAAGTAGAACTATATGATATACTTGATTGATTTTACAAACAATGTTACTTATCTAACAGTAGGTTTGGTTTGATAGTACATTTGTGTTGATATAATAGGTTTACAAACAATGTTGCTTTATGTTATTGTGTTGTGTTGATTGATTTTACAAACAATGTTACTAATCTAATAGTAGGTTTGGTTTGACAGTAGGTTTGTGTTAATATAATAGGTTTACAAACAATGTTTCTTTGTGTTAAGTGTTGCAAGTGTTTTTCATAGTGTTTATCATATAGTATATTTGTCTGTGATATAGTATTTTTTCAGATGATATAGTGTATGATTGTTTGATATAGTTGCTTAGAAAACTGTATATTTGTAGGTTTTGATAGTTATACACTAGGCTAAATCATACCAACAGTTTTTTGATAAGAATATGTTTATATAGTGTACTTCATAACCATATAGTGCACTATATTTGCATATAGTGTACAAGTCTTATTACAAACTCAAATCATTAAAAACATTGCATAGTTCTCTTGGTAAACAATTTTAGAACATATGTTCTTTTGGAGTTATGCTTCCAAACTCCTTGTGTCTCTTTTTCACTTTTTTTTGATGCCCTCTTGTATGAATCATAGTGTCCTTTTATTCGCTTATTGTCTTTTCCTTTTGTGATTGCTCTATCTGGATCCAAAATTATTGGTCTTGGTGCTGATTCTTGTGCATTGTTTTCTTGACTTTCATTAGCTTGTAATGCTGCAGCTGCTTCTTGTAATGCTTTCTCATGAGCTTTAGCTTTTTCTGCTGCTGCTTTTGCTTCTTCAATCTTTATTACCTCTTCAACTTTTGAATTTGTTTTTTTGAAACTTTTCTCTATCACTGCTCTGGCTGGTTCTATTCTGTGGCTCTTTAATATGAGGTTGTAGTACCTTATGGCATGAAAGTTTGTGTTAGTATTTAGACAAATCAAATATAGTGGGTTACAATGTGCTATAGTGTGTTTATAGATCACATAGTGGCTTTCTTTATGATATAGTGTATTTCTGTGTGCTAGTGTAGATATAGTATTAGACAAACATATAGTGGATTTCTATGTGATATAGTGTGTGGCTTTATTTATGATATATTGTATTTCTGTGCTAGTGTATATATAGTATTAGACAAACATATAGTGGATTTCTATGTGATATAGTGTGTTTATATATCATACAGTGGCTTTATTTATGTTATTGTGTTGCAAGTGTTAAAAAACAGTTCATATAGTGTATTTATCATATAGTATATTTCTATGTGATATAGTGTGTTTATATATCATATAGTGTATTTCTTTATGTTATTGTGTTGCAAGTGTTAAAAACAGTTCATATAGTGTATTTATCATATAGTATATTTCTCTGTGATATAATATATTTTTAGATGATATAGTGTATTATTGTTTGTTATGCTCTATAAACTAAAATTGCACAACTTAATTACATACTTCCTTATCATGTGCAGTTTCCATGATGTGAAGCTGTTTATTTCTCCTTTTTCTCTCTTTTCATTATCAAATTTCTCCCAAACTTCTTTTTTTGCAAATCTTGTCCACCTTGATGATATGTATTTCTTTGGTATTTTTTGAACAGAATGCAAGTGTAGAACTCTTATGGCATGAAAGCACAACCAACCTAATTCTTCAAATTTTCTGCATCCACATTCAATTGTCTTCTCTGGGTAATTGAAGGAGACTTGTTGAGAAGAACCATCAATGTCATTGAGGAAAACTATGTATGTCAGAATGTTCCCTTGTGTACCAACTAATTCAATTGCACTTGCCATTGCATGTTTGAATTCCTCCTTGAAATCTCGGACAAGAGTATGTGTTAACTGTGAAGCAGCATGTTTTAATAGTAGACTCATGCAGAGATCTGATTTTGGTATTCCCTTTGTACAATTAAAATCATCCCTTTCTTCCTGTCTTCTCCACCTTTTTATTGTTTGTTGGAATATTGAAAAGAAGTCAGTCAAGCTAGTGATTTTGCTTGCCTTAAACCCAACAACATGATTTGTGCTTTCACTTCTCTGTGAAGATAGTATTCCAAAGAGAGAAGAAGTCTTTGCTAAATGTTGTACACCATTTTTCAATCAAAGTATACAATCTCTGGAACCAACCATCTTCTTCTAGTTTGTATTTTTTGGTCGTTGTGGTCCAAGTTTGTTCAAATTATGTGGTTGTAATACAACCACTCAGACATTTGTGAAAAATGTTCTTGAATTCCTTATCTGCATTCATCAATCCAAATCGTTGATTTGCATTTTGACTTAAATGCCATAAACATAGCCTGGGTCTTGAGGTTGGGAAAGCCTGTCAATGAGTTGATATAGTTAGTTTTTCAAGTAATATTTATTGCTCCCGCAATAGTACATAACGAAGTTGTAGAAATTCACATAAACATGAGTACCTTTTTTATTGCTCCCGCAATTGCAAAAGATCTTGGTCGTTGAATATAGTTATTGGACATTTATCTCTCATTGACTTTTTGAATGTTTCAAAAACCCATTCAAATGATGGTATTGTCTCATCCGCAAGAAACGCACATGCAAACATTGTGTTTTCCAATGGTTATTAATTCCTACAAATGGTGCACAAATGAGATTATACTTGTTTGTCCTATATGTAGTATCAAAACCATAACATCTCCAAAGATTGTGTAGTCCTCAAGCATCATAGAGTCTCTCCCAAACAAGCAGCAAACCTTTCCTTCATCATTCAATCTTACTCTAAAGAAGAAGTTACTATCTGTTTGCATCTGCTCATAAAGGTTATCAACAACATTTTGTGAATCCTTTCCCTCAATTGGTTTTATTTTGTGTCTATAGCGGCGGTTGAAGTGGTCCTTCATGGAATGCCCCAAATACATCTTCACCATCTCGCTTCGTACTCATGTATCCCGAATGAATCTATTGGTCTCAGTCCACACTCTTGCATAGCTTGTATGGTTTGTTGCTTTGGATCACTCATTTGACGCTCAGATCTATGAATGTAATTTAGTGGTTCTCTTATAAGTGGATGATTGTGTTTTATAACATGCTGCACAATCTCATAGTGTCCTACGGGGTTCATCCTTGCTCTAATTAGAGCGGGACATTCGATTCTTGTGATCATAACTCTTATTGTCCTCTGCTTCTTTGAATTGTTGTCTTGTATCATTATATATGTATTATTCTCTCCCTGTTTTTCTTTGATTTTGGTATTCCTTTTCCCTTGAGCGGAAGCGGGACATAGTACTTTTGATGGACCACCGATGTCCCTTCTTTTTTTTCTTTTTTTTGGATTTTCTAACACTGAACCCTACTATAGCAAAGCATGCTAACAATATAGCTCATGTATATCATCCAAAGTTGCTCAAACTTGACCAAGTAAAACTCCTCCAATTTCATCTTTATTCAATGATTGTTCGATTGAACTCCGTTATAAAAGATTAAGATATTTTTGTCACTTTTATAATAGTGTATCTATTTATGATAAAGTGTGTTTATGTGTGATATAGTATATGTATATGTGTACTCTAATGCGTGTTCGTACGTAATATTTTCTATATATCATATAGTGTGTTTTAATGCGATATAGTGTATCTATTTATGATATAGTGTATGCGTGTGTGATATAGTGTATTTGTGAACTATAGTCCTTTTGTATTCCATAGTGTACGCAATACTTTTTTATATTATATAGTGTATTTATGTGTGATATAGTGTATCTATTTATGATATAGTGTATTGATACGCTCAAGTTATACGGTGTTCATATTATATTTTGGGTGCACTTTGCTAGGGGTTTGATTGTAATTGTTAACATTCGTGTTTTATTTGCCCTTAGCGGAAGTTCGGAGCTTTGCGAGATAATTTGTGTTAACATCATGTATTCCGAGCTTTCAAGGTGAAATGCATTTGAATGATGTTGTGATTGAAGTTGTCTTTGGAGTGTCGGGAAATGTAGCATCGTAGCATAATTGCAATCATCGCAAGCCCAAGCCATGCATCCAAGCCAACACAAGAAGACCGCAAGCCCGGGCGCTCATCGCCAAGCTCTCGTGAGCATCGCATGCCCAGCAGCCTCGCCCAAGCAGCACCGCACCTCCCAACGCTCGTCGCCCAGCTCCAGCGCATGCTCGCCCAGCAGGTCGCACCTCGCGAGATAGGTCGCACCTCGCGACCTGCCTGCTCGCGACTCGCGACATCCTTCGCACCTCGCGACCTGCGTTGCCCAGCCAAGTTTGCGGAAGGCAGAGTATCCTTCGCACCTCGCGACCAGACTCGCACCTCGCGACCCCTAGGTCGGTGTAATTGTCGGCTGACTTTTGAGCCTTAGTATAAATACTAAACTTTGTTTTTGAACCTAGGGGGCATCAGCCACAAGGAGAGGGAGTCTCCAAAACTCCACTTCTCTCTTGTTGTCTTCTCTTTTTAGTTTTTATTTTCTTGTTTAGTTTTAGGAGATTTCAATTATGGGATTGGCTTATGCTATGCCGATTGTAGCTTGAACCGTTCTTGAACGAGATTAATATGGAGCTTCAAGCATTATTGTGAGATCTTTCCTCTCTATTTAGTTTCTTTGATTATGGTTTAATTTCTATGATTGCTTTCTATGGTTTTTGCATAATTATGCTAGGAACGTTACTAGTTTGATTGTGTAATTAATCTAATGCTAGATTTAAGAATAGAATCGGATTGTTTTATTCTTTTATCAATTGGTAGCAAACTAGGAAGTAACTTAGATGCAGATCGTCTTGGTTATTTCTTGGGGAAATTGAATCAACTGTTGAATGTTTATCGCTTGTATGACGTTAGCAGGTCTGTTGGTTCTCTGTGTTTATTGCTGCTATTGGATTGAACTTAGACGCTATCGGACTAGGTTATCCTTTAGTTAGGGTTTTATAGTCACGCTGATCATGCTATTCAACTAAGAATAAGGAGAACACGAGATTAATTCTCAGCAATAGATAATTATGGAATTAATTAGAGTCGAGGTTAAATGATCGATAATGAATTGAAGTGGATGTTAATCGGATTCAAGATCTTCCTATATTGATTTCTCATTTTATTTAATTATGCTAGTTAGTTGTAGTTTATTTATAATCTACTTGAAACCCCCCTTGTTATTAGGTTTCTCGGCCCTTAGCTTAATCTAGGTTTTGGATCACGCTAAGTATTAAACTCGTCCTTGTTTCCCTGTGGATACGACCCCTACTTCCATTATATTATCTTAGTGTAAAAGAGAGTAGGAGAAATTATATCTTTGGCCGGGTGCGGTGCACAACGACACATCCGAGCCCGCCAAATTTTGGCGCCGTTGCCGGGGTAAACGGTGTTACTTGTTTGTATTTAGCGTGATTTTTGGATGGTATTGCTTGTGCTCTTTGTTTTTGGTTGGCCACTCATATAAAGAATTTTTTTTTGTTTGAGTTTCTAGTTTTCATCTTCCACTGAGCTCTACGTATTTCACTTTTGTCTTTTGGACAAGAAGCATGGAACTTGTTGCTTAAACTCTCTTGGGAATGGTTGATTGACTCATACTCTATATCTTGGTTATTGTCTAGCTTTACACATTTATATTAATGGTCATGACTTGGATTAGCTAGGAGTACTACTAGTTGATGTTTGTTGTTGACTTAATGCTAGGTTTTGGATATAATCTGATGTTATATGCTAAACCATGTTGTGAGTAAGCTAGGCACTAACAATGCATTGCAAGAGTTTTTTCTCAATCGCTTTGCGGGTACTTGAAGTGGAGATTGACATGGAACCACCATTGTCACACATGGAGCACAAATCCAACGATTAAGCTAAGGTACTAAGTCGAGCTCACGACTTTAAACAACAGCGCTTCTCGGGAGGCAACCCGAGACCCCATTTATTTTCTTGCTTTTCCTTTATTTTCTCATCAAATTTCCACCACCACAACAAATTTTCTTTCACCCACCGTCCACCCACTAAAAAGATCCACAACCAATCTTAATCCGCTTGGAACCAAAATCCACAAAAGAAAACCCGTTGGGAGGACTTCAATAGCTAGGAGTTGGTACAACTAGAGGGTTGAGATTGTTAATGAATCTTTTCGATCTCTTGAGCTAGGTGAAAATCTCACAAATTCAAAACTTTTGAGCTTGTCATTTGTTTGAGTGATTCGAGGGAGAGGGTTGTGAGTTGAGTTATGAGATTTGAGTTGGTGTTGTTAAGAAATTTGAGTTTGACGGATTGCTTTTCATGAGTCTTGAGCATTCGATCTTCGATTTGCTCGATTTTCTATTCCCCCCCCATTTTCGTTTCCTTTTTCTTTTCATTGTCGTCACATTGAGGACAATGTGTAGTTTAAGTAGGGGGAGGGTATTCTCATTCTCATGTATCTATGTTGTATTTATTACTTTCAATTTGAAAAAAAAAATAAAAAAAAGAATGAAAAAACAAAATATAAAAAAAATGATGATGAAGTGAATCCCGCTGAGTTGAAAACCCGCAAGGGCGGGCGACTCGGGCAAAAATAGTGGCCCGGATAGGTTGAAAACCCGAAAGGGCAACCTATGCAAAAAAGTGGCTTATATTGAGCGGGTAAGATGGTGAGATGAAAAAAGAAATGTGAGAAGCTAGGATGAAAACCCGAAAGGGCTCCTAGGCAAAATGAGAGATTAAGAGAGAATGTTGTGTTTTTGAAAACTCATTTGCCGGAGATTTGTTTTGGCTTTCACATTCTTTTGGTTGATTGTTTTTGAGAGTAAGCATGGAATTTATCCCTTTTTGTCTTTGTTCCATGGCTTGCTTATCTAGGTTGGTCGTAGTAGTAGTAGTTTATCTTTTTAGGTTTTAGGCGAGCTGTCATTTTGATTGTGGCGTTGGAGTGAGTTCAACTCCTTTGAGATCCTTCAGGATTTGAGCTCACATTTTGGTTGTCGTTTGGTGATTAGTGTTGTCGCGTCTGTATTTCTGATAGTAGCTTGAAGATAAGTGTGGGGGAATCATTATCCCTTACGTTTAGGTTTTGAGCGTATTTCGTTAAGATGTGATGATGATGATGTTGTTGGTGGAGAGAGAGGTTGGTGTTGATAATTTGGGTGAAGATCTTATTGGTGATCCTCATTTTGAGTTTACTCGAGGTCGATTAAAGTTCAAGTGTGGGGGTATTTGATACGCTCAAGTTATACGGTGTTCATATTATATTTTGGGTGCACTTTGCTAGGGGTTTGATTGTAATTGTTAACATTCGTGTTTTAGTTAGCCCTTAGCGGAAGTTCGGAGCTTTGCGAGATAATTTGTGTTAACGTCATGTATTCCGAGCTTTCAAGGTGAAATGCATTTGAATGATGTTGTGATTGAAGTTGTCTTTGGAGTGCTCGGGAAATGTAGCATCGTAGCATAATTGCAATCATCGCAAGCCCAAGCCATGCATCCAAGCCAACACAGCAGCACCGCAAGCCCAGCGCTCATCGCCAAGCTCTCGTGAGCATCGCATGCCCAGCAGCCTCGCCCTGGGCAAAGACCACCTCCCAATGCTCGTCGCCCGGCTCCAGGCGCATGCTCGCCCGACAGGTCGCACCTCGCGAGATAGGTCGCACCTCGTGACTCCGCTGCTCGCGACTCGCGACATCCTTCGCACCTCGCGACCTGCGTTGCCCAGCCAAGTTTGCGGAAGGCAGAGTATCCTTCGCACCTCGCGACCAGACTCGCACCTCGCGACCAGACTCGCACCTCGCGACCCCTAGGTCGGTGTAATTGTCGGCTGACTTTTGAGCCTTAGTATAAATACTAAACTTTGTTTTTGGACCTAGGGGGCAGCAGCCACAAGGAGAGGGAGTCTCCAAAACTCCACTCCTCTCTTGTTGTCTTCTCTTTTTAGTTTTTATTTTCTAGTTTAGTTTTAGGAGATTTCAATTATGGGATTGGCTTATGCTATGCCGATTGTAGCTTGAACCGTTCTTGAACGAGATTAATATGGAGCTTCAAGCATTATTGTGAGATCTTTCCTCTCTATTTAGTTTCTTTGATTATGGTTTAATTTCTATGATTGCTTTCTATGGTTTTTGCATAATTATGCTAGGAACGTTACTAGTTTGATTGTGTAATTAATCTAATGCTAGATTTAAGAATAGAATCGGATTGTTTTATTCTTTTATCAATTGGTAGCAAACTAGGAAGTAACTTAGATGCGCATCGTCTTGGTTATTTCTTGGGGAAATTGAATCAACTTGTTGAATGTTTATCGCTTGTATGACGTTAGCGTGTCCGGCTGGTTCTCTGTGTTTATTGCTGCTATTGGATTGAACTTAGACGCTATCGGACTAGGTTATCCTTTAGTTAGGGTTTTATAGTCACGCTGATCATGCTATTCAACTAAGAATAAGGAGAACACGAGATTAATTCTCAGCAATAGATAATTATGGAATTAATTAGAGTCGAGGTTAAATGATCGATAATGAATTGAAGTGGATGTTAATCGGATTCAAGATCTTCCTATATTGATTTCTCATTTTATTTAATTATGCTAGTTAGTTGTAGTTTATTTATAATCTACTTGAAACCCCCCTTGTTATTAGGTTTCTCGGCCCTTAGCTTAATCTAGGTTTTGGATCACGCTAAGTATTAAACTCGTCCTTGTTTCCCTGTGGATACGACCCCTACTTCCATTATATTATCTTAGTGTAAAAGAGAGTAGGAGAAATTATATCTTTGGCCGGGTGCGGTGCACAACGACACATCCGAGCCCGCCAAATTTTGGCGCCGTTGCCGGGGTAAACGGTGTTACTTGTTTGTATTTAGCGTGATTTTTGGATGGTATTGCTTGTGCTCTTTGTTTTTGGTTGGCCACTCATATAAAGAATTTTTTTTTGTTTGAGTTTCTAGTTTTCATCTTCCACTGAGCTCTACGTATTTCACTTTTGTCTTTTGGACAAGAAGCATGGAACTTGTTGCTTAAACTCTCTTGGGAATGGTTGATTGACTCATACTCTATATCTTGGTTATTGTCTAGCTTTACACATTTATATTAATGGTCATGACTTGGATTAGCTAGGAGTACTACTAGTTGATGTTTGTTGTTGACTTAATGCTAGGTTTTGGATATAATCTGATGTTATATGCTAAACCATGTTGTGAGTAAGCTAGGCACTAACAATGCATTGCAAGAGTTTTTTCTCAATCAGTTTTGCAGGTACTTGAAGTGGAGATTGACATGGAACCACCATTGTCACACATGGAGCACAAATCCAACGATTAAGCTAAGGTACTAAGTCGAGCTCACGACTTTAAACAACAGCGCTTCTCGGGAGGCAACCCGAGACCCCATTTATTTTCTTGCTTTTCCTTTATTTTCTCATCAAATTTCCACCACCACAACAAATTTTCTTTCACCCACCGTCCACCCACTAAAAAGATCCACAACCAATCTTAATCCGCTTGGAACCAAAATCCACAAAAGAAAACCCGTTGGGAGGACTTCAATAGCTAGGAGTTGGTACAACTAGAGGGTTGAGATTGTTAATGAATCTTTTCGATCTCTTGAGCTAGGTGAAAATCTCACAAATTCAAAACTTTTGAGCTTGTCATTTGTTTGAGTGATTCGAGGGAGAGGGTTGTGAGTTGAGTTATGAGATTTGAGTTGGTGTTGTTAAGAAATTTGAGTTTGACGGATTGCTTTTCATGAGTCTTGAGCATTCGATCTTCGATTTGCTCGATTTTCTATTCCCCCCCCATTTTCAGTTTCCTTTTTCTTTTCATTGTCGTCACATTGAGGACAATGTGTAGTTTAAGTAGGGGGAGGGTATTCTCATTCTCATGTATCTATGTTGTATTTATTACTTTCAATTTGAAAAAAAAAATGAAAAAAAAGAATGAAAAAACAAAATATAAAAAAAATGATGATGAAGTGAATCCCGCTGAGTTGAAAACCCGCAAGGGCGGGCGACTCGGGCAAAAATAGTGGCCCGGATAGGTTGAAAACCCGAAAGGGCAACCTATGCAAAAAAGTGGCTTATATTGAGCGGGTAAGATGGTGAGATGAAAAAAGAAATGTGAGAAGCTAGGATGAAAACCCGAAAGGGCTCCTAGGCAAAATGAGAGATTAAGAGAGAATGTTGTGTTTTTGAAAACTCATTTGCCGGAGATTTGTTTTGGCTTTCACATTCTTTTGGTTGATTGTTTTTGAGAGTAAGCATGGAATTTATCCCTTTTTGTCTTTGTTCCATGGCTTGCTTATCTAGGTTGGTCGTAGTAGTAGTAGTTTATCTTTTTAGGTTTTAGGCGAGCTGTCATTTTGATTGTGGCGTTGGAGTGAGTTCAACTCCTTTGAGATCCTTCAGGATTTGAGCTCACATTTTGGTTGTCGTTTGGTGATTAGTGTTGTCGCGTCTGTATTTCTGATAGTAGCTTGAAGATAAGTGTGGGGGAATCATTATCCCTTACGTTTAGGTTTTGAGCGTATTTCGTTAAGATGTGATGATGATGATGTTGTTGGTGGAGAGAGAGGTTGGTGTTGATAATTTGGGTGAAGATCTTATTGGTGATCCTCATTTTGAGTTTACTCGAGGTCGATTAAAGTTCAAGTGTGGGGGTATTTGATACGCTCAAGTTATACGGTGTTCATATTATATTTTGGGTGCACTTTGCTAGGGGTTTGATTGTAATTGTTAACATTCGTGTTTTAGTTAGCCCTTAGCGGAAGTTCGGAGCTTTGCGAGATAATTTGTGTTAACGTCATGTATTCCGAGCTTTCAAGGTGAAATGCATTTGAATGATGTTGTGATTGAAGTTGTCTTTGGAGTGCTCGGGAAATGTAGCATCGTAGCATAATTGCAATCATCGCAAGCCCAAGCCATGCATCCAAGCCAACACAGCAGCACCGCAAGCCCAGCGCTCATCGCCAAGCTCTCGTGAGCATCGCATGCCCAGCAGCCTCGCCCAAGCAGCACCGCACCTCCCAATGCTCGTCGCCCAGCTCCAGCGCATGCTCGCCCAGCAGGTCGCACCTCGCGAGATAGGTCGCACCTCGTGACCTGCCTGCTCGCGACTCGCGACATCCTTCGCACCTCGCGACCTGCGTTGCCCAGCCAAGTTTGCGGAAGGCAGAGTATCCTTCGCACCTCGCGACCAGACTCGCACCTCGCGACCAGACTCGCACCTCGCGACCCCTAGGTCGGTGTAATTGTCGGGCGACTTTTTGAGCCTTAGTATAAATACTAAACTTTGTTTTTGGACCTAGGGGGCAGCAGCCACAAGGAGAGGGAGTCTCCAAAACTCCACTCCTCTCTTGTTGTCTTCTCTTTTTAGTTTTTATTTTCTAGTTTAGTTTTAGGAGATTTCAATTATGGGATTGGCTTATGCTATGCCGATTGTAGCTTGAACCGTTCTTGAACGAGATTAATATGGAGCTTCAAGCATTATTGTGAGATCTTTCCTCTCTATTTAGTTTCTTTGATTATGGTTTAATTTCTATGATTGCTTTCTATGGTTTTTGCATAATTATGCTAGGAACGTTACTAGTTTGATTGTGTAATTAATCTAATGCTAGATTTAAGAATAGAATCGGATTGTTTTATTCTTTTATCAATTGGTAGCAAACTAGGAAGTAACTTAGATGCAGATCGTCTTGGTTATTTCTTGGGGAAATTGAACCAATTGTTGAATGTTTATCGCTTGTATGACGTTAGCAGGTCTGTTGGTTCTCTGTGTTTATTGCTGCTATTGGATTGAACTTAGACGCTATCGGACTAGGTTATCCTTTAGTTAGGGTTTTATAGTCACGCTGATCGTGCTATTCAACTAAGAATAAGGAGAACACGAGATTAATTCTCAACAATAGATAATTATGGAATTAATTAGAGTCGAGGTTAAATGATCGATAATGAATTGAAGTGGATGTTAATCGGATTCAAGATCTTCCTATATTGATTTCTCATTTTATTTAATTATGCTAGTTAGTTGTAGTTTATTTATAATCTACTTGAAACCCCCCTTGTTATTAGGTTTCTCGGCCCTTAGCTTAATCTAGGTTTTGGATCACGCTAAGTATTAAACTCGTCCCTGTTTCCCTGTGGATACGACCCCTACTTCCATTATACTATCTTAGTGTAAAAGAGAGTAGGAGAAATTATATCTTTAGCCGGGTGCGGTGCACAACGACACATCCGAGCCCGCCATGTATTTATGTGTGATATGGTATATGTATTTGTGTAATGCGTTTTTGTACGTAATATTTTCTATATATGATATAGTGTGTCTCTATCTAATATAGTGTATCTATTTATGATATAGTGTATTTATTTATGATAGTGTATGTGATAGTGTGTCTATTTATGATATAGTGTATGTATGTGTGATATAGTATATGTATGTATATGTATGTGCGGTTTGGTACGTAATATTTTCTATATATGCTATAGTGTGTTTCTGTCTGATATAGTGTATATTTTTATGATATAGTGTATGATGTAGTTTATATATGAATGATAGTGTGTTTTATTAAACTTACCTGCAATGACAGCTGAATTAGAATCATCAGTTGATACTATAGCATATTGCTCGTCAACTTGATTTTCGAGCTCATCATGAAACAACTCCACATTTTCTACAGTAAATTATAGTGTTAGTGCTTTGCTTAATCAAACGAATGAAATTATTGACTTCAATGCTGTTACCTTCAAAACTTGGTGTATTATTGAGATATATTACGATTGGATCTTGATGCTCATTTTGGATTGAATTGTGATGATGTTTGTCGTCGAGTGCTTGAATGCTCCGATTTAGGTCATCTATATTACATGCTACAATACTCTGATTGAGATCTATTTGCTCAATTAAACCCGAATTTTCCATGAATTTCTCGTAGTTGTTTAATTGAACAGGAAATTGTTGAAGAATTAATTTCGAATCAATATAGTGTTACAATTATTGAATCAAATAAGAACAATAATTTGATTCTGAATGAGATGTGCGTAAATTTAGGTTTTGTATGAAATTGGGAAATAATTTGAATGAAGAGAGAGAATAATTTGCGAAATTTTAGAGCGAGAGAATCTTTGGTTTTTGGAAATATTGAAGAGGGAGAAAATCGCGGATTTTGGAAAGTGGGAGTGACTATTTTGTAGCGGGTCACGTGCCTGGTGGGCCTGATCAACAGTTGTGAACCGGGTCCACGCAAGATGGATTGATTATTAGCCATCCACCCTTGCCGTTCCTAGTTGCTGAAAATGGAAGGGCAATATCGTTGATCGATCCATGTAATGAAAACAAGATCAGTCAGCACTAAACCACCATAACTAGAAAAACTAGGGTATAAAAAGCCTTTCCAAAACTTAAAATTTTCAAAACCAATAGATAGATACACAAACATCACCAACGACGCAACGAAACTGCAAGCAAAAGCAGAGAAAATCAGCTTGACATTCCAAAGTATCTCTCATATTCTCAATCAACCGTAATTTCTCCAATTCCTTTTTTTGTCTAACTTTCGAAATCATTCTCATTTACTTCATTTATCGCAAAATCAATGATCAATTTGTTCAAAACCTTTCAATTTTGACTCAATAGATGAAGAAGATCCAGTAATTTCTGAATTCAATTATACATTTTATTGGTTTGATAATAAAGTTGAAACTATTGAGCAGATCTTAAATTAATGGCGACATTTGAGCTTTATCGAAGATCGACGATTGGCATGTGTTTGACTGAAACGTTAGATGAGATGGTTCAAAATGGTACTCTCAGTCCTGAACTTGCTATTCAAGTTCTCGTCCAATTCGATAAGGTTAATGTTATTACATTGTTGTCTTTTTCAACTTTTTTTTTAAATTTTTTTTCTCTCCTATAAATTTTATTTTTTTGTGCAGTCAATGACTGAAGCTCTTGAAGCTCAAGTGAAGACGAAGGTCACCATCAAGGTATTGATCATATTAGATGTAAAATACATTTTTTTTTACTTAAAATAAGTGTTATTTTTCTTTTCTGGTTATGAATGAATTTTACCACAGTAGATTTCAAAAATAAAGTAAAATAAATGTTACTGAAGTAGGGGAGAAGTGGGAATTTTGTGTATTGAATGTGAACTTGAAGTTGATCTTTTGTATTGTTCTTGGTTAATTAATTTGATAACAAAGGAGGAAAAGTATTTTTCTATTTATTATGTAAAATATGGTGAAATTGATGGCTTGGGATGATAATCTGTCAAAAGCTGTTATCTACATTAGACATTGCTCCAAAAGTGATAGCATTCAACCAGCCAGATTGGGGTTGGAATGGATCAGGAAAGCCCCAAGGTCTATTTCCGAATCGATACCTTAGAACAGGGATGAGGGAGAAGAGAGGAGCGTACGTGGATCATTGTAGAATCGAGGAGAGAGACTTTTGTCAATGGGTTGAGAGAAATTGTAAATAGTGAATGCTTGAATTAGTTAAAGTGGTAGAATTATGTGCAACAATTTCACTTTTGGCTCGAAGTGGAGCTTTTTTCTTTGATGAAAATGAATGCTCTACTTGTAGACTTTCTAGACAAGATTGGTGACCTGTGCTTAACCTATCTTGTGACTCTCCTAATCTGCTATTCAGATCCTGCCTTGAGCCGTTGACTGGTTTACTGGTGTTTTGAGGGTAGCTGATTTTCCAGGTTTTTTAAGGAGCTGTGCAGTTTAAGTATAGTCATTTTGATGAAACTCTTTGCACCTGTCTTGGTGTGTCATTTCTAATCAAAGTCTGAATCTATTGGTTGATCTCTTGGATGGCTTTAGCTATCTGGTTATCTTGCCTATCACAGGGTTATATCCGCATACTCTTCATACAAGATGAGTCTTGACCAGTTGACCCTAGTGTCGTGCCAGTCCTCACACTTTATAAACTTAAAGGGTAAAATAAACAAGAAGGGCCTTATATAATGTAATAGTGCTTCAAGTTTCAATATCTAAACAAACACTTCTATCTTTAAGAATAGTGTTGGTACATTTTATCACAGTAATAACATAAATTTACAAATCTGGATCCAAGCGCTGCAAGTCTGTAAATATAAATCAACAGAAAAATCAATATAAAAGTAGACACATAAGCTAAAATAACCATAGAAGAAATTAACTCTAAAAATTCAATAAAGGGGAATCCAAATAGATACTTAAGGAGGATGATTACTCTTCTTAAAAGATTGCTAGACCGGGAATTTGAATCTGTATAAGTCGAGCCACTAAAGACATAAAGCAAGGAGGTGAAGAGACTTATTTTAGAATTGTAGTAGGCATTACATCTGGTTTTACTGAAAGTGAGTGGAAGTTGAGGATTGGAGAGCCTGCATGTCTTATAATTTTCTTTCTCCAACTACTAGGCTGCCTGTATTATAATCCATTTTCATGTGGAGCTTTTCTGGTGACCGCATCAGCCTTGGGCCTTCGGAAATTACCCCTCCAAACTACGCTCAAGGGTGGGCTTGCTTGGCCCTCGTCTGCAAGTGATAATGTTTGGCTACTTGAATTGTTTTGTCCCCCCTTTTTTTGGGCTGGGATTCAATGGTTAAGCTTGACCCTTTATGCTAGCAAATTCTTATGTATACCTTTCCCTGTAATTAATATAAGTGGGAAACTGAATATGTTCAATGATGGAGATAGATTTGTGGACACGGGACATTTGGGTCTGTTTACTAGCATAACTGACTTGGTGATGTGCTATAGTCAACTTATGGAAAGCAGAGCGGAGCAGAGAGAAGGCTGCAGGTTTGTAGCTATGGTTTGTATGGTTGTGTAAGATGGGAACAGTGTTGTTTATTAAGTAATCAGGATTTGAGATTTGATTTTATTTATCTAAAGGTGGACATATCTCTTAGCAAATCCAACAGTAATTTCCCGCAACTTTTCTTTTACTTTCAAGGCCGGGGGGGGAGTAGTCATTATTTCTGGTTTCACTTCTGCTCTACCTTCTAAGCTATGAAAATTTGAATATTACAAAAGTGTTGTTTTTCTAATGGAATGTTTCCTTGTATTGATGTCCACTATTAGGAAGGTATCCTCATGGCTTTAACTTAAAGAATTTGCATGCGGGACAATTTGGATACAACCTTTCTATTATTTTGGCTGGTAAGGAGAAGTGATTTATGAGCCAGCACTGGCTGAAGCTTGCTCTAGTTAATCGGCAAGACCCTTTAGGGGGTGTTTGGTTCATATAGTGGTATAGGTTTGGAATCAGGAATGAAACAAAGGTGGTCTAGGTTTGGAACTTGATACCTAATACCATGTGTTTGGTTTAATTTGGGAATGAAATTTTGTCTTTTATTTGATACCTAGAGGTATTGGTATGAGCCATACCCACCTCCCCCCCTTGGGTTTCTATACCCCATACCTTATGGGTTTGAGGTATGGGTTTTAAATCTATCAATTTATTAAACAAACACTAGGTATGGATTTTGCTCATTCTAAACCCTTACCTCATACCGGAATCATATGAACCAAACACTCCCTTAGGGTATGGGATATTCTCACCTTAAAGTCTCCTTATTGGGGTTTGATCCTATGACCTTGAGGTTGTGAGATGCAAATCCTTACCACTAGACCAATCTTAAGTCCAGGTTTCATAAGATAATTCATAAAGAAGCAAGGAATTTTTCGTTGATGGTAATGTTACTTATGCTTACCCTCTTCTCAACATTTAGGTGTTTGGGCATCAAGTGATTTTATATTTAGGGGTGTGAAAGAAAGGATAATGAAGAGAAGATGGTAGGTTTCAGTTAGCAACTACTCATGTGTTAATGTGTACTTGAGTACTTTGTTTGTGGCACTTGGTTTTTTTTTTTGACTGGAATTAGTTGGCTCAACTCAATAAATTGAAAGATAATCTAGTTGTACTTTTTTTTATCTACTTTGTTTAGGCATATTTGTGCTTCCAAACTCATTTTACACTTCAGAACTTGTTTTGCACCAATCCATATGTCATCAGATTCCTTCTGTTTATCCTTTGGTGAAGACAATGCTTGTGGTCTGTGGATAGTTTGGTTATTGTTTTTCTGTCTTACATGTGTTTCAGGGACATCTCCACACCTACAGATTCTGTGACAACGTCTGGACTTTCATATTACAAGATGCGTTGTTCAAGAGTGAGGAGTTGACGGAAAATGTCAGCCGAGTTAAAATTGTAGCATGCGACTCTAAGCTCCTTACACAGTAATGTGTACTGGATTGTTATAGCTAAATTCTAGATCAAATTTATTCTGTTGTAGTCTAGTTTCCAGTGCCTTGCACAAATTAGTGAATTACTTTAGAAAGGGTCTTGGATACTAAAACCTATCTGCTCGTGGATCGTCTTGGATTCTTCCATCATGGAATTGTGATTTGTTGTATGTTTCCATCCATGTTTATACTAATGTTGATGATAATTCGAGCGCTTGCTGGTATATCCAGACTCATGACATTTACTTATGTTTTTTGAGGGTGCTGACGGTTGTTATTTTATCGAATAATTAACATCAGAAGATCATCATAGACTATAAAGAACCCTGAGCTGTCATAGCCCTTAGTCCAATCAGTTTCTGAGAAACAGAGAAAAGCTCGATGCACCCGAAGAAACAGAAACATGAAACAGGTAGTACATACTTAGGCACAGAAGATATGATGCAGTACCCAGCGAGTAATTTGTTGGGCGTAAATTCCAAAGAGGCTTAACATGGAAGGTAAAGGTGGAGAGGTCTAATCTGACCTGAACTTAGTTACAGAAACCGGAATCTGACCTAGCACGAACCCGACCAGCCTTGAATTTTGAGCCAGTTATCATATTGTCTAGTTATATTATCTTTCAGTATGAATGATTATACTGACTACGACGGTCCAACAATCAGTTGCATCTTTCTTAATTTGCTAGTAGTAGCCTGAAACTTTTGTTACAAGGTCTAACACAAGCATTGCAGCGAAAGGCAAAGCTCATTTTTATGTCATAATATTTGTCATTAGAAGTATCATCGTTAGAAGATCGAAGTATTACTTGTGTTAAATATCATCTAAATCACTTGAGTAAATGTTCTCATTCTATATTATCCATCAATTAAATTTTTGATGTAGTATCATTAACACATGTTTTGTTCTCATATAAGAAATGTTCTCACATAAGTTCTCAAAAAGGTCTTCCCCTAAGAATTGAGTTCATGTGAGAATAGTGTTTTATATGATAAGTGAGAATAAATATGGCACGTTAGTTGAGCGAAATCCAATGGTGAGAAGTGAGAACTGAGAAGTCAGTTCCCGTTAATTCCTCAACCTTTGTTCTCTCTCTGGGTCTCACTCTCCCCCTTCTCATTTGTACCAGACTACCAGATTCCACCCCTCCCCCCTCTCCTTCTCCACAAAATCTCTGAGCTTCAATGGCAAATGAAGAGGGAGGAAGGATCGGCGGTGAAGAGGAAGAAGACAGAACAAGAGGCTATGAGAGGGTTCAAAGTTACACTCAGTAAGTTCTTCCTCTTTATTTCATTAATTCACCTTGAATTTCAAAATTTAAAACCCTAATTGTCATATCCTCTTTAATTTTATCAGAACAAACACATTTAGGATGTAATGAAATTCTCTCTAAGGAATAATTCTTGGTTTCAAGCTTGAGAGCATTTGTTGCCGAAATTCTGGTTAGGCTTTTGTTTTCTTTGAAATTTTGTTTTTTTGAAATTCCGCTTAATTTTTTGCCGATTCCGTTCTTAGAAAATTGAGATATAATTCCGCAATTGAAGTTTCTTCTTTAATTAAGTGTTATTTGAGTCGACATTTGGAGTTGTTTGACGAGGCTAAAGTCGTATCACCTTATCAAAAATAACCTAAGGTCCACTAACAGTAGTCGGGAAGTCGGGATCGAATCCACGAGAGAAAGTTATACTTATTGTATCCGAATTCTAATATTATACTAACTAAATCAGGTTGAAAATGGGTGTGTGACTAAACTAATAGGCAAATGACAGAACTAAGTATGAAGGTAAGAATCAATTAATAAAGAACTAGGACTATGGATCACTATGCATACAATTCGGGAAATCAGAGACGAATAATAATCACCCAATAAGTCAATTTATCTAGGGCACATGTAATTTCTCTCGAACATTACCTCCCTCAAAGATCACCTAGCCGCTCTCGCATGGTCAAGGATCACTATGCCTAATGATTGAAAGCCTATACGAAATCTCTCCTCTCGAAGCGAGTTCAATATTGCGATAATAGAAATACAAATCGAGACCTAATTCATAAATCTAGCATGAGCGATTCAATCACGAGGAAACAATTGAAATAAAGGGTAATTATACTAATCTATCAATCCCTCATTGCATACATAGATCCCCACAATCCTAGAAATAAAACTACTCACTCATGCTTGAGAAAACAATAACAAATCCCATGTAAAAATTCATACTTTGAACTATTGCAAATAATTAAGAAATCAATCCAATCAATAATAGAGAAAGTAAGCAATAATGGAGAAAACCATGAAGAAGATTACCAAATGAAATAACTATATTGAACTTGCAAGCAATCCAAAGGTTTGATCTTGAATCCACAATGAAAAGTAGTAAACTAGGGTTCTTGAGAGAAACTATGAAAAATAAGGACTAAAAACCAAGATGAATCAAAGATCCTTTAGTAATGTTCTAATTTTCCTATTTATACTAAACGGCCCGACATTCATTAAATGAGCGCGCGGAGTCAATCGCCCGATCGGGCCAAGTAAGCCCGTCAAATCGGGCCTGAAACAAAGTAGCGGCGCTCGAAAGATCATCCGCCCGATGGAGTCGGGCCCGTCGATGTTCGGCGCTCGGTTCGGCTCCGCGAGACGCATGTACGCTCTCGCCAACCGCCCGTCTTTGTCGGGCTATGTCGCCCGATGAGATCGGGCTCGTCGAGGTCGGCGCGTAAGACTCCCGGTATCGTCAATGGCACCCATGGCTCACGCCGATGGAATCGGGCCTTATCGCCCGTCGGGTCATGCCGAAATACGACAGGGCGGATCGAAGCCCGATCGGGCCGCAACAAATCTAACTTTGGTCAGCGATGGACGCCCGTCGGGCGTGAGGTGCCCATTTAAATCGGGCGGGGCCCCGTTTCATCAATTCTTGACTTCGACGCCAAGGCTTCACTTCTTCTTTTGTCGAGGCCTCGGAAAGTATTCTCGGGACCCGAACTCATCATAAATGCCTTCGAACTTCTCCATTCGATTGTGGTAGACTTAAATCAGTAGAAAATAGGGAAAAAACTCCCTAATACCTACAAATCATAACAAAACAGAAAAACCACAACTAGATGGAGAAAGTTAGCGTGAAATGGCTCCTAAGAGCACCATTGATACACATTTTAGCTTAAATATGGGGGAAAACTCTATATAAAACCATAACATCACACTCCCCCCAAGCTAAACCTTTGCTTGTCCCCAAGCTAAACCTTTGCTTGTCCCAAGCAAAGCACAACATGAATAAGAATAGGATTGCTTCACCCCTCGGATAGAAAATTTTAAATTCAATTATTTCCAACTCAAAATCGTTGAAGCAAGCAAAATTCAAGTCCGGTTGCTCGAGATCACCGACTACCAATCACTAAAGTAAACCATCAAATGCAGCTGCCCTACATATCATGCAAATCTTGAAAAGGTGCTCACCGAGGTATCACTCCTCTCGATTTTGTGGCGAGGCAAAATATGTGCCCGATCGCTCACCAACCCAACCATAATAGCCCTTCCCACTCACATTCTCATGTGTTTAGAAAGGTAAAACATCGCTCATCCTAATCGGGTCGACTCAAATAACAAACTTAGTCTTCAACTTTGGCATATTGACTCGGTATTATTCCAATAAACAATCAAACATGTGCTCGAAAGGTCTTTCTCGGGGGTTGTAATGGGGCTCGGGTAAAGGTACGGAAATTATTTAGGGAATGTGGTGGAAAAGCCAGAAAGGGGAGCAAAAACACTAGTAGGACTAGGTGTGGTCGAAACAACTCTCATGGCATCAACAACATAACCAAGATAATAACTTGACTCTTGAAATTTCACGAACCAACCAATAATTGCATCTTTCAACATAATTTCCAATGCTTTGAAAGTTAATGAGTGAAGATCATAGAAAATTTTCAAATTTTTCACTATCATTTTCACTTTATTTTTTTTCCTTTTTCTTTCTTTTCTTTGTACCAAAATATCATTATTTTCCAACCGCCCTACGGAATCAACCACACAATATGATATTAACTTAACAAATGCTCCCCCCGAAGCTAGGCTTGGGACAATAGTCATTGCAAAGGCTCAAGGTGTGTAATGTGGCTTAATATAGATCCAAAAAGAAGTCATTAGGCTCAACGGGGCTAGGGGAAAATGATTCATTAAACAACTACCGAGGCTTAAAAATTAAACAAATGAACGCCTCTATCACGGCCACATGTCCCAAAGTCACCGAGAAATCAACGAGTACAATGCCAAAGCCAAGATGAGAATGCTACGAGGAACTAACACACAAGAATAGGCCGGATACGAGAGATAAATCAGGGGCTAGAATGAATCCTCACAATCTAACCAATTCAAGCATGCAGTTAGAATAGGCACTTTATCAACAAATTCTACTCAAGATCAAGGCAATCATAGATCATATCACAACATCCCAATCACAAATGCCCAACTATCCAGTATAATGAGTTAAATCGTTTTGAACAAAGTTCGGGGCACGGGGAAAGCAATCAATCTATTCATATTCAACTCGTATTTTTGTGTTTTTTCAGCAATATTTCATTTTTTTTGTGATTTTTCATTTTTTTGTGATTTTTCATTTTTTTTTTTTTCAAAGCAATTAAACTAACTTAACTAACCTAAAAAGCGGTAAAAACAAAAAGAAAAACAATAAAAACAAAAAGAAAAACACTACTAATACTTACGGAAATCCTCCCCCAGTGAACTTGGCAATGGCCTCGTTGCAACAAGGGAAAGGAGAGGGACATGGACATCGGCCGCCCATCGGCTGGATCGAGCGGTTTAGTAGCCACATGTTGTACCACCTCTTTCAACCCGCATTGGTAGTAATGCTAGTGTGGTGGCCCTCATGTAGATGAATGCGGTGCTCATTATGGTCGGGGCTTATTCCTATCAAGTCATCGGTGCTATAGCCAATGGTCTTTTTGTGAGTGCGCCAAGGCCCAGTTAGAAAATGCTCGTCACCTGCAATAGACTCTAAGACAAGCACATTATTTGAAGTAGCGTGGGAGGGGGGAATGAGGCATGCAATCATGGATCGGTTCATCTATAACTTCAACACTATAACATGATTCCTCTAGCATTGGGCTTTTAGGGGCATTGTTTAGGCTAAACATAACCTTATCATCCCCCACGATCGGTGTCGGTTTCCCACTCTTAACATCTATCACTTTGCCCAGCGAGTATGGAGGAAAGGTCTCCCAAGGATAATGGGTGTTTGAGTGTCTTCGGCCATGTCTCAAGATAACAAAGTCCACGGGGATAAAGAATTTACCTACTCTAGCGAGAACGTCCTCTAATATACCTAGGGGGTATTTCACGAACGGTCGGCCATTTGCGGAGTAATGGTAGTACATTTTAATTCACCCATGTTCGATTGCTTCTTGATAGAAAGAGGCATGACACTTACACTAGCACCCAAATCACATAAAGCTTTATCAATAAATATGGTGCCAATGTGACGGGGGATGGAAAAACTCCACTGGATCTTTCAATTTGGGTGGAGGCTGGTTTTGTAAAAGAGCGCTACATTCAGCGGTAAAAGCTACGGTTTCCACCTCATTGAGAGTCAGCTTCCTCATCAGCAGTTCTTTTAAAAATTTAGAATAAGCGAGGCACTTGATTTAATAATTCGATAAAAGGAAGCTTACTGCCAGATTCTTTACCACCTCTAAAAACTTACCATGCTTGGTGGTCGAGCTTCTTCTTGAGCATCCGCTTGGGGAATGGTAGCTTGATCACCGGAGGCACGGTTTTCTCCTTAGTCACCTCCATAGTCTTATCTGCGGCTCCTTGCTGCGCCGAGGTTCGGCATCCTCGAGGCACTTCCTGTGGTTTCTTAGCACTTGGTGATTCCACCTCGAAGCATTGCTGGGAGCATCGTCTTGCACTCCACTGCCGAAGGGTGAAAGCATTGGCGGTGTCCACGGGTTGCATTGGTTGCGAAGGCGGTGACCCGGATGGCTACTAGCGAGATGAACTAGCCAGCTAAGCTATTTGTGACTCTAACATCTTATTGTGTGTCCCTTGTAGCTTATTACGAGCATGCGAGGCTCTCAAATTGAGATACAGTATACGCTTGAAAGGAAATAATACCTTTCTGCATCTGCAACATTAGACTTTTGAGTTCGGTAATAGTTTGGGTGCGAAGGAGGTGTAGAAGGATCTTTGTTGAAGCTGAGTTCTCTAATATCCGGGAGGAGCTTGTGGTTGATATTCTTTGTGGTTGTTGATCTTTGTGGATAATGTTGTTGTTGCGGATTCATCACATTATTACTCCTATACGAGAGATTTGGATGATCTCTCATCCCGGGATTATATGTATTGGAGTAAGGATCGAACCTGGGGCTTGTGTTGGGATTGTAATGCGTGCACCGGCTCACTAGAATGTGAAAGAGCGGGGCACTCTTGAGAGTTATGTCCGGCTATCCCACAAGCGTCACGAGATGAAAGCATTGTAACCGAAACACTAGCCATAGCATTGACACTCATGTGAGGGGAGGAATTATTCCGAGCTTCAAAGAATCAATCTTATGGTGAAGAGCGGCTAGTTGCCGGTCGGTAAAGAAATGGCTTCACGTCATGTTTGCCTCCCTTTGTCATAGAAGAACGAATAGTAGACGCTTGGTTAGAGCGAGTTTCTCCAAGGTTCATACCCTTCGTCTATGGCTTTATCCATGAAGAACCCACCGGCGGCTCCATCGATTACCCGTCTCGTATGCGCATCGACTCTAGTGTAGAAAATATGGCACGAGATACCACTTGTCAAAACCATGGTGAGGACAAAGACACGCTGCGAGATCTTTGAATCTTTCCCAAGCTTCATATAGTGACTCTCCCGGGATCTTGGGTGAAAGTCACTATCTCATGGCCCTTATATCTGCGATCTTTTGGTAAGGGTACCACTTGATGAGAAAGAGCTTTGAGAGTTACGCCGGTGGTAATGGTGGAAGGCGACTTATTATACCAAAATAAAGCTTTGTCGCGCGAGAGAGAAACCAAATAAGATGAGTTTCATCTCATCGGCGGTAACACCCGACTTGTTTTAGTAGCCCAACATTGTAAGGATCGGCTGCAGTGCTAATTTGGGTCTTCGAGATGGTAACCTGACAAAGCGATGTCGGAACCATATTCGAGAACATGAGACTTGATTTCAAAGTTTGCGGCGGCAATAGTAGGCAACCGTACCCCGGTAGGCACATTATCGGGGAGATGGTTGTGCATAATCTACGAAGGTTGGTTTAGCCGTCACCCATTCTAGCGGTAATAGGTGAGGCGGGGAATCCTTGTTGTGGTGAAGATGGTGGAGAAGGTGTCTTTTGGGAAGGTGTCCTCTGCGGACAACTTGGTTTGCTTAGTTGTCTTTTTGAGTCTACGAGCGATCTTTTCAATCTCAGGGTCGAAATGGAATCGGATTTGGGGATTTCAATTTCCTACTCATACATCAAAAACACTAAAACAAACGTGAGATGCTCCAAAGAACAGTGTTCATCGGAGTAGAGGTTAGTGTAATACTATAATTCGAGACAAAATAAAAATAAACCGTCTCCCAGCAACGGCGCCAAAATTTGACGAGGCTAAAGTCGGATCACCTTATCAAAAATAACCTAAGGTCCACTAACAAGTAGTCGGGAAGTCGGGGATCGAATCCACGGAGAGAAAGTTATACTTATTGTATACGAATTCTAATATTATACTAACTAAATCGATTGAAAATGGGTGTGTGACTAAACTAATAGGCAAATGACGAACTAAGTATGAAGGTAAGAATCAATTAATAAAGAACTAGGACTATGGATCACTATGCATACAATTCGGGAAATCGAGAGACGAATAATAATCACCCAATAAGTCGATTTATCTAGGGCACATGTAATTTCTCTCGAACATTACCTCCCTCAAAGATCACCTAGCCGCTCCCGCATGGTCAAGGATCACTATGTCTAATGATTGAAAGCCTATCCGAAATCTCTCCTCTCGAAAGCGAGATTCAATATTGCGATAATAGAAATACAAATCGAGCCTAATTCATAAATCTAGCATGAGCGATTCAATCACGGAAACAATTGAAATAAAGGGTAATTATACTAATCTATCAATCCCTCATTGCATACATAGATCCCCACAATCCTAGAAATAAAACTACTCACTCATGCTTGAGAAAACAATAACAAATCCCATGTAAAAATTCATACTTTGAACTATTGCAAATAATTAAGAAATCAATCCAATCAATAATAGAGAAAGTAAGCAATAATGGAGAAAACCATGAAGAAGATTACCAAATGAAAGAACTATATTGAACTTTGCAAGCAATCCAAAGGTTTGATCTTGAATCCACAATGAAAAGTAGTAAACTAGGGTTCTTGAGAGAAACTATGAAAAATAAGGACTAAAAACCAAGATGAATCAAAGATCCTTTAGTAATGTTCTAATTTTCCTATTTATACTAAACAACCCGACATTCATTAAATGAGCGCGCGGAGTCAATCACCGTCGGGCCAAGTCGGCCGTCAAATCGAAACCAAACAAAGTAGCGGCGCTCAAAGATCATCCGCCCGATGGAGTCGGGCCGTCGATGTTCGGCGCTCGGTTCGGCTCCGCGAGCGCATGTACGCTCTCGCTTGACCGCCCGTCTTTGTCGGGCTATGTCGCTTGATGAGATCGGGCTCGTCGAGGTTAGCGCGCAAGACTCCCCACGGCATCAAAGGCACATGGCAAGCACGCCGATGGAACCGGGCCTTATCGCCCGTCGGGCCATGCACCGAAATACTGACGGGGCGGATCGAGCCCGTCGGGCCCGCAACAAATCTAACTTTGGTCAGCGATGGACGCCCGATCGGGCGTGAGGTGCCCGATCATCGGGCGGGGCCCCGTTTCATCAATTCTTGACTTCGAGGCCTTGAGGCTTCACTTCTTCTTTTGTCGAGGCCTCGGAAAGTATTCTCGGGACCCGGGAACTCATCATAAATGCCTTCGAACTTCTCCATTCGATTGTGGTAGACGTAAATCGGTAGAAAATAGGGAAAAAAACTCCCTAATACCTACAAATCATCACAAAAGCAGAAAAACCACAACTAGATGGAGAAAGTTAGCGTGAAATGGCTCCTAAGAGCACCATTGATACACATTTTAGCTTAAATATAGGGGGGAAAACTCTATATAAAACCATAACATCATTGTTTGAGTTGAAATATGGAGGTTAATGTTTATGGAGTTGTTATTCTTGATTGATTTGATCTATGATCTGAAATCCGCATTTGTTGATTGATAATTGAAGATTTGTGTTCATTGATTATTGCGATTTTCTTTCTTGCAACCTATATTCTTGATTTTTTTTTTGGTCGACTTTGACGCCGAGTCTTCTTTATCCTCTTCATTAAGGTTCGTTTCAATTGATTCTCGATTTTTTTGTTGTCTATTCATAATCTTTGAACCTTCTTGATTGTTTCTTGCTGATTTCTCATTTTTGAATTGTGGGAGAAGAATCCTCAGAATTGTAAAAAAAAATGTTCCCTTGTTATTCTATTGGGAGCTAGAATATTCATGTGTTTTTTTGTGTTTTATGGGTTGTATGACTCTAATATGTTCTCCCTATAATTCTAAACAACCACTGGTATAACTCTAATAAGTACTCCTATAGCTCTAGATAATAATTGATATAACTCTAATTAGTACTTCATATCACTCTAAATAATATTGTTATAACTCTAATTAGTACTTTCTGTAACTCTAAACAAATGTTGTTATAACTCTAAACAAATGTTGTTATAACTTTGATTAGTACTTTTTATAACTCTAGAGTCGAAACAAATGTCGTTGCGAGTTGTGACTTTAATTGCTACCTTCTATACCTGTGACAACATATTCCCGAGACTCTAAACAATAACTTACGTAACTATAAGAATTTACTTCCACAAGTCTCATCACATGATTCTATCCATTTTGGAATTAGAGAAAGTATATATAAGTTAGAGTTATGCCAACATTTAATTAGAGTTTTAGGAAGTAGAAGATAAAGTTATGCCAACATTTGATTAGAGCTATAGGAAGTAGAAGCTAAATCTATGCCAATATTTGATTAGAGTTGTAGGAAGTAGAAGTTAGATTTATGCAAATATTAGATTAGAGTTATAACTCTTAACTTCTACTTCCTAAAACTTCGGACAAGTGTTCCTATAACTATAGTTAGTATTTCTATAACTTTAAATAAATGTTCCTATAACTCTTGACTACTACTTCCTACATTGCTAAAGTTACCTAGACTAGAGTTAGATTAGAGTTACCTAGGCTAGCTGCGTTAATTCTTCTTTTTCGATTTTTCTTCCTTGTTGATACAATACAATTTATGGTGTGCAATACTTTTGGCATGTTTAAGGTGAAAATACAATACCCTACTTAAGTTGTTTCGGTGACCATTAATTGACTTATGTGATTGTTGGGTCCCCGGAAAGTCATCTTACGGGTGCATTCTCTTCACCAAGCCTTAAAACATAAATTTTAGGTATAATAAATTTAGATTAGTTAATATTCGTTCCAATAGCTCTAACACCTTATAAAATAAGCATCAATTAGTTCCAAGAAGTTCTAATAAGTTCGGATCGGTTCGGATTAGTTTAGTATAGATAAGTCTAGGAATAATAAGGTGAAGCGAAAACACCCTAAGAGTTCCTTTATGATTTGCGTTGTCAAAAATCAATTCTTTCTTGTTTCTCTTAAATTGTGAGGCATATTATGGTTCTTGGCGATTGTTCTCGTTTGTTCTATACAAGTTCCTATTTCTCACCTTGTTGGTAAGAACATCCTCTTTTATTTTCAGCGCATTGGTTCCCTCCATGTCGTGCCTTTCTTTCAAAGTTCATTGAAGCTTACCGGCGAGATAAAAAGAAAGGATGATGCCTTTGAAGTGATCTTCATCTCTAGTGAAAAAAATCAGATTTTCTTTAATGAATTTTGTTACGCAATTCCCACAGTTAGCTATTCCATATGATGACCGGCGGAAGGCATATCCGAGTCGTTTATTTAAGGTCTTTGGGATCCCAAAATTGGTTGCAAGTGGACCTAATGGGAACTTGGGAAGACCATAATAGAAGCCGAAACTTATTATGGTCATGGGGTGAAAGCTTAATTACCCTTTTACCGGTGACGGTGAAGGTAGTTGAATACTTGGATCGAACTTGAGGAGATGACTAAAGGGTGGCTCGAGAAGGTGAACCGTGCTCTTCATGAAGACCATGGACTTACGCTCACACACCGCAATGTTTATAGGTGTCATTGTTGTGAAGAATATGGACAATTGTGGTCTTTCAACTATGAAGAGTGATTTTGACGACCATGCAAAATTTGCTCGGCAAAAGCGAGATGGAATCAATGATGATAACAATTTGAAAGATCACGAAACTTGAATTGCTTGGTGGATTTGCAATGATAATGAGTGTGACAAAGCACCAAAATGTATATATTAAGATACCATTGTAATTGTATTGTACTGGCTGTGTAGAGTGAAAAATGTTTTGGTATACTCGGAGGCGTTATTTTAGTGAAGCCTCCTTGTGTAAACATTAGCTTGTAAGTTTCTTTTTTGTCCTCCGCATTTTAGACGGGTTTCATTTTGTTTCTCATTTCTCCTCCGAGGTTTGGTTATTGTAAATGACATTTTCCTTATATATCATTCTTCAACTTGTAATAATCAATTAACACATTTTAATGGAACACTCACTGTTCATCATTGTAAGTAAAATTGTTAATCGAGATCACACAAAAATCGATCGTTTTGCAAGGCGATGAAACTTGTTCACAACATGAATTGCTTCTTTATTAATATACTTTTCTAGTAAAGCTTAATTTAAAGCTGAATGAGTACTTCTTATAACTATAAACAAATGCGAACTTGAGGAGATGACTAAAGGAGCAAAGGTTAGCACTGAGATGACTAAAGGAAAATATTGCTATAACTGTAATTAGATGTTGATGTAACTCTACTTGGTACATGTTAGAAGTTAGAGCCCTAGACATAGAGCAACATGTTGTCCAATAGCATTCATCTAGTCATCTACATTAAAAATACGGTCGAAAATTATCATATTGTGGCTCAAACTAGTGCCATTTATCCCTTCTTTTACCGCCTCACCAAGTTACGCTTAAGAGAACAATTAAAAATATCCTATAAACTAAACGGGACTATGAGAATAGTAGGAGCTTGGTGGGAGTCGAACCCACATTTTTGTGTATTTGCACACAAAACACTCACCAATTGAGCTAACAAGCTATCAAAGATTCTAGTTACAATATTGCTCCTAGAGTCGACAAGTATAAATCAATTAAAACATCGATACTCTCTCCAGAATTCTTGAAAAGACCAATTCCATATAATAGTCCACAACTTAATACGAGCAAACTGTATAGTATGCTTGTCAACATCCTTCAAAAACAGAAGCAATTCTTCTCTTTATCTCTGATCATGCAAACCATCACGTAGTAACTACCATTTATTAAGAAGCGTAAAAGACAAAGCACTAGTTACAGAATTGACCATGTAATTTGCTCATCTCATCAAAGATAATGGTACCTCACAATCCACTTAGTGGATTCTTTCAAACCTGCGTTGCTATGTATCAATAGAGTGCAACTGCTAAATCTTAGGATTCATGATTGAGAACGCATAAAAACTCTAAGGCGATTAAGAGAATAAACTTCTTCTACTTAGACAAACCTATGCAAAATCAGCCATAATTAACACTTCATGCCATAAATACCTTAAAGAGGCATAAAGCAGTTAGATTGTAAGAAGCATCCAACTCCACAATGTAATGCAGCAGGCGGCCCTGCATGCAGCAGCCTTCTCTGCACACAGCACGCAGGCGGCCCTGGACGTGTAGGTGGTGCAGCAGAGAGATAATTGAAGTGGAAAAATAAAAAATATTACATAATAACTTCTAAAGCAATAGATTATCAGCACAACCAAGCTCATAAATGCTTGAATTAACAACAAATAAGTAGTATGCTCGGAGATCCATGAAACATTGTCAAGAAGATCTGCACAGCATATATAGGACATGAGAATCCTTCCAATCATTATCACGATTAACTTTCAAGTTGTTACATTGCAGATCAATGAGAATATACACACCCTCAAAAATATTAGAACTATAGATGTGGTAAAGAAAGCAGCTTGAAAGAATAGAAAAGGATCGGAGGGTGCAATGCACATAGGGAAACACCTTTCAATCAGATTTCAAAGAGCACAAATGGAAGAATTAGACCTACAAAGACCATGATCGAGGTTAAACTTCACCTAATATCTCCACTCAGATATTCATTTCATTAAATCAAACAAACACATATTAGATTTTCAAGTTACTAAATAATTTCCCAACTTGTAAAGGACTGTTATATAGTGACCAATAAGGCAGGAAAAGAGCAAACAATAGGCCAATACAAGCTGATAAAATACTAAAACTTATGCAGTGAGCCAGTGAGTTATGGACATTGGTGGCAATAGCGACTTCGGTGAACGAGTTAACTCTAATAAGTAGTTCCTATAATTCTAAACAAGATGTTGGTGTAACTCTAACCAATATTCTATAAAATTCAAAACAAATGTCGGTACAACTCTAATGAGTACTTATAATTTTAAACAAGGGATTGGTATGAGTGTATGACACATAACTACTACTTCCTATAACTCTATACAAGTGTTGCACAACTCTAACTAGTAGTTCACATAACTCTAAACAAAATGTTGTTATAACTCTACTTAGTACTTCCAATAACTGTAAACAAATGTTGGTGTAACTCTACTAAATACCCAGTATAACTCTAAACAAGTATTAGTGAAAGCTACAACTAATAGTTTACATAACTCTAAAGCGGTGTTAATATAGCTCCAATTATATACTATGCACACACGGGGTAATATACATACTCAAAAAAAATAGAAAAAGAAAAAAAAGGGGAGGGAGTAACTGCTGTCAGTAACTGCTGTCTAGTAACTGCCAAAACAAAAAATAACAAAAGAAAAAAAGGAAAAGCACAACCAATAAAAACACATAATTCAAAAAAAAAGTTACAACTGTACAAGTAACTATTGTATTTAAAAAAGCAAAAAACATGAGTGAAACGTATAATTTAAAAATCAATTGCTTCTCATATACCAACTACAAAAATCCCTAAATTAGGGGGGGGGGAATCCCATGATTAACTCCAATATCACTTACTATCTTTTATCTTCCATCCTTTCCAAAAAAAAAAATCTTTTATTTTCCATCTTTAACTCCCAAAATCAGAATCAAAATTACAAAAATATGCTCCAAAATTTGAGTTCTTCATCTCATTCACTCCATTAACTGCAAACAAAAACACAACAATAACAACCAAATTTCCCCTTTCCAAAGACCATCAGTCAGGTATTCAATCGTATGATGCTTTGTTCTTTCCAAATATCTTACAATGTTATCATACATTTATTTAGTGTGCTTTAATATCAGCGTAATTGAACCAAAGCAAGAGGAGCAAAAACAAACTACAAATTAATAAAGGAAATCAAACTTAAAAGGTAAATTTTACATAGTATTACGATTTACTCTGCATCTGATGCATAGTAATTATTACTGTGTGTTTACGATGAGAAGAATAACCAAGAGAAGGAAAAAATCAAAACCAAGAGAAGCAACAAGCAAATCACAACCAAAAGGGTAATACTTGAATATTTGCCTGCTTATCCGAATTATGCCATTTTTCCATTTAAACTGAAAATAAAACATTAAAACACTTATTTACATGCTAGGGAAATCAGTGTAGATTTTGCAAACAGGGAAAATCAGCTGGATTATAGAGTGGTTTGTTTAAATATAAATTTTCAAGTTTCCTCTTTTTCTCATGTATAGTCCTCTGTTTTTTGACCCATGTTCGTCTTCTCCCAGTTATGCCTTGAGTTAAGTGAGCACATTGAGGATCCCCAAAATGCTTAGGGGGCCTTGTTTCCGTGATTTTGGTGTTTTTAATGAAGTTTTGTTGGGCAGACAGGCATGGAGATTAGTTCAGTCACCAGACACTCTGTTGGGTCGCAAACGGAGCTAAGTAATATCCAAACTCCTCTTTCCTTACTTCTTCTCTTGGCCTGTGGGAAGCTACCTTGGAGGAGTATAT